>JAJEKB010020847.1:1339772-1357005 GCA_022393335.1 Macrotrachela quadricornifera | reverse complement strand
TTTTTTTTTTATAAATAACTATTATATTTTCTGATTAGCGTATTAACAAATTAGCTATTGTTGAAGGTTTAGCACAACGTATTGCTCGTCAAAATGTTCCTTATACATTACCTGGACGTTTAATTGTATTAAATATTAAATCATTAATTGGTAAGTTTTATCTTTTGCTTTATAAAAGATTATAAAAAAAATATTCCGAGACACTAGAGATTTTCATAACATTAATTTAAAAAAATTGCTAATTTATTTTAGCTGGTGTTAATCATCATAGTGAATTTGAACAACGTTTTCACTTAATTTTAAAAGAAATCGAAAATCCAAATGATGGTATTACTTTATTTATTGATCAAATACATTTACTTCTTGGAGCTCGAGAAACTAACAATAAAAAAATTTAATTAATAAAACATCTGCAAATATACGTACACGTATGAATGAAACATTATTAACTCAATTTATTACACCAAATGATATTGCTGAAATCGGTATGCATTTATAAACTTCTTTGAAAAGTATATGAAAGAAATAATTTTAGTTTTCCATAGCAATTATTTTAAATAGATTAGATAACATATTTAACGTAACCGTCCTATAATTTAGGTTTCTTCCGATGCAAAAAAATCAGTAGAATAATATTCAGAGAACTTTTTGAAATTTATTACAGAAATATGAAGATTCTATATTGACACATTCAGAGTTTATTTTCATGAGATATGGAAAAGAGAAATAAGTTTTTTTTTTTAATCAATGATATTCGATCTTCATTCATGACAAACATTGGTACAAATCAATATTTTACATACTAATTCTCAAAATATCGTGTCGAACTATTAAATTTATTTTATAAAAGAAATGAAATAAACATTTACAATAAGAATTTTTCTACCTATTGCACTTTATTGACATTTTCATATGAAAAAAATGAATTCTTTTATTTTTAGTTAGCGAATGGACTGATATTCCAACATCAAAATTATCTCAAACAGAAAATGATCGTTTATTAACATTAAGTAAACATTTACATAAAAAAATCGTCGGACAAGATGATGCTGTTGTTGAAGCTATTATAAAAAGTCTAGCTGGACTTTCACAAGAAAATCAATTACCCGATTTATTTTTATTTAATAATAATTATTGCTTTATTTGTTAGAATATGCTGCTTTTGAACAAAGTAGTCAATTAATAAAGGCTGTTCAACAACGACCATATGTTGTTATTTTATTTGATGGAGTCGAAAAAGTTCATCCACAATTTTGGTATACATTATTGCAAGTTTTAGACGATAAACGTCTTACAGTAAGTTTATTTTGATGAATTAAAAGAAATTTTATAAATTAATTTTTTAGGACGAAAAAGATCAAACTATGGATTTTAAAAATACAATTATTATTTTTACATCAAATATTGGTGCACAATTTATTTTACAACAAAATGAAAATCTTTCATTAACAAGAGAAAATTCTGATAAAAAATTAGCTCACGTTATAAAAGATAATGTTATGAAAGAAGTTTGTTTTTCTTTGCATAAAACACTTAAATTCTTTTTTTATTTTTTATTTTTTTAAAGGTTTATTTACATTTTCCAAGAAAATTTTTAAATCGTTTAAATGATATTGTATTCTTTCAACCTCTTAATATTAATGTATTTTCTTCTATTGTCGATCATCAATTAAAATTAATTAAAAAATATTTTCAAGATCAAGGTATTACAATTAGTTTAACAGATAAAACAATTCAATCAATTATCAGAAAATCTTATAATTCAAGTATGTTTTATTTTAACTTGATTATTAAATATAAATTCATTTATATTTTTATTAAAATAGTTTATGGTGCTAGTTTATTAAACCAGTATCTTCAAGAATATATATTTAATGAATTGTCAAAATTATCAATTCAAATGCAATCTTTATCACATAATCACATTAGAATTGATATAGATACTGATGAAAATTATCTATTTAATAGTCAATAACGAATACGATAATATTTATTCATTATAGGACATGATATCATAGTATTTATTTTCTGTTTTGCACGTTTTTTCTTTTATTCTTGTCTCGTACTTTTAGTGAATTACATATAGTTTGATTTATTTAAATTGTGTCATCGCACAATTGAAAAGAAGAGATAACTTCTCGATAAGAATGAGACTTTGTATGAAAATGAAATGCTATATTTAATAAAATTATATATGATAATTATGTTAATGAATATGGCATACCTTTCTTGTCAGAAACGAAATAAATAAAAAAAAAGAATTTATATTGATAAGACGCGATAAAAAAGAGAGACAAATATATAATACTTAAAATGTCTTCAATATAAATGAATAATAACGAGAAAGAATTTTATTTTTTGACTGATTTGTGAGGTAGGAATTCTCACAGTAGATATTCCATTCTAACTTTAACTCTTATCATTAAAATGTAATAAGAAAAATATAGTGAAGATTGAACTATAGAATCTTAAATAATATAGAAACATAGATTTTCAGCTGGGGAATCGAATGATGTAATTTGTTTTCTCATTATATGGCTATTTTCATATCAAAACAACTTTTTTTCCTGAAGACTCCATGTAAAATGGCTCAAATGATCGAATTAAAGAATAAACAGAACGGAAAAAAATTATGAATATATGTCATTGTAGCATGTAGACAAATCTCAATGAGAATAGTCTATTATGAAAATTTTAGGCCTTTTGATTGTTCCCATTCTAAGATATACCTTTTGCAAAAGCTTCCTGTTATATATTACACCTACATATCGATATACTCCGATGTTTTTTATTTCGGACTAGAAGCAAACCAAAGATCTGAAATTTTCACAATAGACTAATATCAATGAAATCTGTCTGAAATCAATTGTGAAAAAAATCTAAAAACACCATTGAATAATCTAGAATTTACTTATTATTAATATTGCATAATTTTTATTTGTAAAAATGATGATTATTCATATAAGAAAAAAAAATATCACTATTATTCAATAAAAAAAAATTTAATAAAAATGAAAGAAAAAAAGATTCTCAATGATATGATGAATTTTTAATATTATTAACATATATATGAATTGAACTTTGAAAACGATTTTCATCATCATCATTATCATGTTTCAATGTAATAGATGTATCTAAAAGAAAAATAAAGTAAAAAAAAACAAAAATAGAAAAGAATTTAACTAACCATTATTATTAATTAATTTTTGTAAACCAGAAACTGATCGACGAACACGACAATTTCGACATAATGGATCCATAGTATTTTCTGAAGCAGAATTATCATATAATGATTGATCCTCATTTAAACTATCACATGATATACATGTTACAACTCTAGTACAAATAATTAAATAAATATAAAACAGCAAAAAAAAAGGAAAATATTCCTTAACTTACCGTGTATGAATATTTGTTGCTTCATCAACATTCATCGAAAAACTATCATCATCAATTTGAATCTTTGGTAGATTCAAATGCGTATTAATTCCATTTTCACATGATTGTATTACATTCAATATTGGCTATTTTTAAATATAAATAAATAATTTATATAGTTTTAAAATCTTTATTTACTATTTCATTATGATCGTTTACAGATTGTATTTGATTTATTGATATTCCTGGCCATCTAATCTCACTATATATATTAAAAATTCTAGATATTAATAATGATTAGAAAATAGCAAACCTAAATAGAGCTCTTCGATAAATAAATTCTACCATTGAATTTGAATTTTTATAAATCGTTTCATCTAATTATTAACAATACAATAAAAAATAATAGAAAAGAATTACTTACAAATAAGATCACGTACACAAAGGAGTAATACATGATCATTTAACCATAGAACAATCTAATATTAATAAATTTTAAAGAAAAGAAAAAAAAGTCCCTTATATATCTTTACTTTTTGAGCTTTAACAAACGTTTGTCCCGTATATTGTCTAAGAAAAGCATAAGCTGCTTCTCTTGCATTAAATTTTCCAATATTAAATTTCTCTATACGTCGATCACGCGATTGATGAAACCAAAATCGACGACTAAAATAACTCTTATTGTCTTAACATATAAAATGCATTAAATAATACCAACCGATCAACAATCTCAAGAACAATTTTTTCTATATATTTTAATGGCTCATATTCATCCATCTTATTGAAAAATGTTCTGTGTTTTTTTCATTTGATATATGATCAAATGTTATGCTTATCATTATGTATGTACGTGACAGAATGTAGATTATTCTTTACTTATCATCAGACATGTATATGTAAACGAATATGTTTAAATTATATAATAACAATTTCCAACTAGAAAGAAAAAAATATTGATTATAATATTATTTTTGTTTTACTTATAATGATTCATAGTTATTCGATCAAAAGAATTGCGTATTTGGAAAAAAAAAATTTACGCAGGTGACAATATTTATCTTATCATTTTTTTTTTTTTTGTTGACAAAAGATTTTCTTGGTTAAATAAAATAGGTCGTTTTTGTTTTGTTTCAAAAATCAAGGCCAAATAAAAACCAAAATTCCGCATTTAATAAACTTGAAATCAGTTTTTTTTTTTTATAAGAAAAATTTTTCTTCAAGTATTTTATCAAGATAAATAGTCGATGATATTTGTTTAAGTTGTTGGTTTTTTTTCCATAATAAAGAGAAAAGATACACAGATACGGAAAGAGAGAGATAGAAACAAAGTGAAATTTCGTTAATAAACTGTCACTGTTTTAATGCAGCTAAGACATATAAAGAAAAAAAAAAGTTGAAGAAGAAATAAGAACAATAAAGAAAAAAAACGAGGAATCATACTCGGAAATAGTCGAGCAATCATTTTATATATATATATATATAGATTTATAAATATTGTTCCTCTCGATTATTGACAAAATGAATAAATATATATATATATATATCATTCATGATTTGCTGCTTTTCTTTTTTGTGCACATGCTTGGCCATATGCATGTCGCCATTGATTTGCCAATAATTGATATAAAATATCTAAACTTTCAAGTTCTGTTCGAAATTCACGTACATCTATTTGACTAGATGTTGTTAATGATGATGATATTGTTCCACTAGAATTAATATTTACATTTGAACAATCTGAAGATATTATATTTGATGTTATTAAAAATAATATAAAATGAAGAAATAAACTATTTAAATGTGGATGTAATTGTAATTCTATTAATTGACCATAATGACCAGCATATAAATGTGCTATAGTATGAAATAATAGACGAACCATTTTTCGTACAAGTAAATCAAAATATAAAGGAAATTGTTGATCTTTAAAAATAAGTATATATATATATATTTATTTATTTATTTTAAATTTTGATTTTTTTATTTTTACCAAGTCTTGTAGGAAATATAGTTTCATCTGATAATGTTTTTTGAATAAACATCATTGAAAGATCAATATATTGTGATGCAGAATATTTCACTTTTTTATTTCGTTCATCAATCCATAAATATACACTAAAATATTAGAAAAATATATTTCTTTTTGATTTGTTTTTTGTTAATAATAATAATAATAAACCTGTTCTGTGGACCGGTCATCTCTGAACACGTTGTTTTTGTACAATATTCACATATAACATTATATAAAGCATTAACATGATTAAAAAAAGCAACAACTAAAAATAAAAATATACAATTATATATATATATATATATATAAAATAACGAACTATTATTTGCAATCCATTCATTTTTATCAACACCATTTGGTTGTCGAATTAATTCATGTATATTACATGAAGCAAGTGATCGAGTAAATATAGCATATTCAGGTTGTAAATAAAGTGGATTATTATTAATTGATGAATTTAATGAATTTGATTGTTTTATTATTGGTAATTGATGAGATGATATATTATGAATATCAATTGTATTTATTAAATTATGAGGTGAAATATCAGTCGATGGTGGTGGTGGTGGTGGTGATGGATCTTTAATTGTTGAATTAGTTGGTTCATTTTTTCGACGTTGTTTCCTTGAATAAAAAGAAAAATAAAACAATGTCTTCTTTATTTTTAAATAAAATTATTGAAAATATTTACGTAAAAATGAAGCCTAAATGAAGAGAAAGAGCACGCATTGAATATTTCATATATATATATATTTAAAAAAAAACGAGTTTATAAACGAGTCACGGACCATTGCTCTATCCGCTTCATTCATTTCCTTCTTTCTTTTTTTTTTTTTTTTTTGTATATATACATTTTACATTAATCCAATATCAATAAGATTAGATTTTTGTATTTCATTTTATTTTTAAAGACAAAAAACAAAACATAAACTCACATATGACGAAATTTGGATAATTTATTGAATGGTCCTACACAAATTGTATGCATAATATCTCGAGTTCTATTTCGAAATGCTTGTCGATCAATAATAACCATTTCTCTTTTTTTGGTCTTTTTATGTATTGATAAAATGTAAAAATGTATAAAGAAAATAAAAATCGTTACGCATGAATAAATTTTTTTTTCCTTTATCTTTTTTCTCATAAATAATGATTGATAATTGACAAGGTTTTTCTTAGTCATATTAATACTAATTTATGAATAGCATACCTCCATACAGATAAAAATACATCAAATAAACTTGATGTTGGACTATTATTCCATATCGAATCATCAGAATCTGAAACACTTGTTTTCGAACGTAAACGCATTGTTATTGTTTTCTATTTTTTGATAATATTATAAATTCTTTTCTCTCTTTCTTCTTTATATTTTCTGCCATGTCAACATTAGAGGTAAAAAAAATATGACGTGATTTCATGACTCATTATAAGTAAACATTAAATCGCGCAAGACTATTGTAATATCGAGGAAATATAATTCTTACCTTAATAAACTATGCATTATTTAATATTTCATAATAATAAAAACAAAGGAAATTTTTGTTTTATCTTTTATATATTGAATTGAAATATATATAAATACTTATCATCTTTCTCTATTGAGTAATGTATGTTATAACATACCAAGTATACCATAGACATCTCGTAAAAAAAAGAAAAAAATATATATAGGAAAAGATTTTTTTCTATATGGATGTATGTCTTTTTTTCGTTTCTTTTCATTCTCATTTATGATATATTCATTCATTTGACTCATAATGTTTGAAAAAAAATACATCAATATACATATTTATAATCGATAAATGATAGAAAAATGAAATCAATTTGTTCATATGATGTAAGAAATATTCTTTTTATAAAAATTAATTATATAATTCTTATTATATGATAGAGTTTTTTTCTTAAATAATAAATCAAATAATTTTATATTTAATCTTTTATCTATAACATTTCTATAGGTAATAATAACAAAACTCAAGAGAATAAAAAATAAAACAAAATATTTGTCAATAATATATGATTATCGATTAAATTAAGAATGACATACCAGAGTGGAAAGACGAACATAGTAGATGAAGATATGACGTTAGTTCGTCTCCAGATGGTTCTTTTTGCTTCTCTTTTCTCGTCTTCCTTAAAGCTTCCGTTTTTTTTTTTTATGATGCCATTATTTTGCCAGTATTGCTGTTTTCTCTCTCTCTCTCTCTCTCGTTCTGTTTCTCATTGCTATACAGATCCTTGTCGGTCGATCGACAACATATTTCATATTTGCAACAGGTATAAAATAAGAGCAAAAAAAAAAAGAAAACGAGATCCGTTTGCTTCCATTAAGATTTGACAAACGAATAACGATTAAACAACATATAAAGCATGTTATGAAGGTCAATCGATCTGTTCGTTTGTCGTCCACTATTCTGTTGCCGTAATCTCTCTAGATAGCTTAGTCGTCTGCTCTTCTTTTGTGGACATACTAAATACACAAAGGGATTGAGCAACAACTAACATGACTCTTTATTTCTTTTTCTTGCCTAATAACATTTTTATTATGAAAAAAATAAAAGAATTTATATTCTTTTCCATTTATATAAATATTAGATTATAAGACAAAAAAAAAATATATATATATAATTGATTATATATTTATCTATAAATTAATATAATTCAAGAGAATAAATATTTTTTTCTTGTTGAAATAATTTATAATTGATATTATATAATATGGAAAGAAAAGATTGGGATGTTTTTTTTTGTTTTTATCGAATTTTGAAAATAAAAACTTACGTATGAGATGATGCAGAAGTGAATATGAATGATAAGCTAAGAATACCCATGATCTAGTAGAATATTGTCATCAGTATGTTCTTATTGCTCTGTCGTTTGTTTCTTCGTATATATTCTTCTTTTTTTTACCTCGCACACGCTTCTCTTTAAGTGAGAAAAAGAACGAGAGGAAATAATGACGTTACAACAACGGAGAGAAAAAAAAAAAAAAGAGAATCAATCAAAACAAATATAACACGATCACGCCACTATTCCCTCGATGGTGACACATTGATCCGTACCAGTCGGATTTATTCGAATATCTCTATTCAAATTGTCATATTCATAACCAATATTTCTTTTCTTTTCTTTTTATTGAACAATAATCAAAATATGACTTTGATTTCTTTTCTTTTTTTTCGATTTAAAATATATTTCTTAAGTTTTGTGTTTTTTTTAATTATAAGAATAATTAATCGAAAAGATAATAAACTAAATTAAAAAAAAAAGAAGAAGAGAAAAACGAATAATGACCTTCTTAGAAAAAGACAGATAGACACGCCTTATGAAAACAAACAGAGAATAAACAAGGTTATCAAAGGAAAAAAAAAAAGAAACAAAATTAGCTCGATCAATCAATGAACAGCAAGAACTCGATGACAACGAGAAAAAACAAATATCACACATATCTCATCTTCAGTAAATATATGAGAAGGTCATATATATCCTAAATGATCATCTTCTATCACTAGAATATATCATACTATCAATATATCTTCATCATTTATATATTTACATTAAACAAATAAAAGAAATTTCTTTTTTTTTTTATGTTAAATAAAACTATAAAATTGACATGATGAAAATAAAACTATTTATAACATAAAATTGAATTCTTTCAAATAAAGAAACTATTCAAATCAATTCGACCTCGATTTTTTTTTTGTTTTATACTGCATATTATTTTAGTCTATTATAACCACTTAAAAAACAAAGACATATTATAAAAATTTCATTTAAAAATTATATCTTACAGTTAAATTCTTAGTATTATTAAAAGAAATAAATTTTTGTTTTTCTATCTTACCCAGTTAACCAATCAGTTAAATACTCCAGTTTGATAATATTAATTATTGATTGATGAATAAATAGTTGTTCAATAAATGAAATAATTATAATATTATTCGACAAAACAGTCGAACAAAACATTCGAATTTAAAATTGCACAAAAGTAAAACGAAAATGTCAATATGACATTCAAAATAAATTAATAATCATAAATAAAAAAACTGACTAAGAATCATTCAATTTTTAAATCAACAATAATCATCTGAAAGAGAAAAAAAAACTAACAAAATATTTTTATTTTTGTTCTTCTTAGTTTAATAAATTTTATTTTATACAATATAAAGCGAAAAAAAACAACATATATATTAATCATCATCATCTTGTCCTGCTTCATTTAATTTTGATGTTGTTGCAACAACTTCAGCTAATGATGTTTGAGATTGTTGTTGTTCATTTATTAAACGTTCACGAGTTAATTCAGCAATAGCTCGTGTTGTACGTTTTTCTAAACGTTTTAATTTTTTTTCTACATCACGTTTTAAATCCCAATCAGGTTTTCTTGGTGCTAATGATAATAAATCAACATCTTCTGTTACATCATTAATTGAATTTTCATTTTCATTCGATTTTTTCTTTATTTGTTCTTCAATCTAAATGAATTATAAATTCAATAATAATAATAATAAAAAAAAAAATTTTTTTTTTCTTTTAAATTACCATTGATTTAACATCAACTAATTTTGGTTTAGGTAATATAATAGCACCTGATAATTGTCCAGAATCATTCGGTTTATAATTACGAAATATTGGTTTAGGAAATTCAATAGATTCTTCATTATTATTATTATTATTATCATCTATTTCATGTTCATCATCTTCATATTCTTTTCGTTTAGCTAGATGATTTTGTTTCGTAATTTTCCATTGTGCAAGACGTTCTTTACGTTTACGAGCTTCTTCTTCTAATTCACTTAATGTCATTATTAATCAAATATCTGCTTTTTTTTTTGAAATAAATCAATATATAAGAAAATAATAAAACAATAGAAATAAATAAACAACAGCTGGTCTTTTTTTTTTTTTTGAAATAAAATTATTTATATTTATTAGTTAATAAAAAAATTAATTTTTCACTAAATTTTAATGAAAAAAACAAAACTAATTTATTTTATTTATTTAAAATAATATAAAATTCAAGTGACATCTTCAAATAATTATAGATGTCGTTTATATTCATGATAAATTCTTTGTAGGAGGTTGTTCTTAAGAATAATGTTTAAATCAATGGTAGATTATTAAAATAATTTTTTTCATTAAAAAAAAAAACGAAATATATTAAATGGCTGAAGATACAGGAAAAGGTACGAGTGGTGGTACTGAAGTACCTGATGTAAGTCCAGGTGCAGGTTTTCAAGTATTTGTTGATATGGCAAATTTACATAATAAATTAAAATTACTTAATTATGATGATGAATATGTTATGAAATGGAGAATGAAACCAATATCACGTATTCATTTTGCTGTATCAACAAATGCAGGTGATCAATTACATGCATTTATTGCATTATCAGCATGGCTTTTTCAAAAAGGTGGAATTAGATTTGATAAACCAAGCGAAGTATGAAGATATTTATTTATTATTTAGAACAAAAAAATTTTTTCTTTTTTTTTTTGTTGTATTAAAATAGGATGATGATCAAAGTGTTCTTCTTCAGAATATTCTTGTACAATTTAAAAAACAAGTAAGATTATTATATATAATAGCCGCATTTTCATTCACTTAATCTTTTAACACCAGTATTCATAAATATACGAACTGAGCTTATGTTTAGCTTGTATTTATCTTAATTATGACTTAATATGTTATAATATTGAAGCAAAATATGTTTTGTATAAGAAACAATAGAGATGAAATTGTTCTATAAACCAAATTTCTTTCACGAAAATCAAATATTTTTATTTCTAGGGTCATGATATATCAGTAAGTGCAAGTAAACTTCGATCAGGTTCTGGTGAATCTGTTATTTATATTCTTAATCGACTTGCTGATGATGCACTTAAAAAGAATAGTTTTACTTGGCAATCGTAAGTTAATATTAATCATTAAAAAAATTTTATATATAAAATTTATTTAGACCTGAAAAACCAGATGAATTACCAGATGCTGATGATTCAGGTCCTAAAGATGATGATAATGAAATTGATGTTAATAAAATTGATGAAGAAATGTTTAATAGAGTATATAAAAAAAATCAAATTATTCTTTAAAATAATGATATAAATGTTTCGTTTTTTTTTTTTTTTTTTTTATAAGGAAACTGATGCTGATGAATATGAAGAAGATGAAACTGTACTTAATATGGAAGCTTTAACAAAATTAGGTTTAAAATCAAGTTCAGTAGGTGCTGCTGCAATAGCTGAACCAGAAATTCGTCCAGAATTAATTATGGAATCAACAACAGATGCAACAGAATGGAAATTAGAAGTTGAACGTATATTACCACAACTTAAAGTAACATTTAAAGCTGAAAATAAAGATTGGCGTGCACGACAAGAACAACGTTTAACATATAAAACACAAATAGCAACATCACTTAAAGATGCTGAACAAATGTTAACAAGATTTCATACAGATATTGCTAAATCATTAGAAAAAATTACAACACGTAATATTTTAAAAAAAAAACAAAACATTATTATTTTTATTTATTTAGGTGAACAATATATTAATTCTCAATTACATGATTATGTACAAGAATTTCATCGACAACAAGATACATTAGCACAAGCTAAACAACATTATCGTCATTGTTCAACAGGTATTACGGAAAAATCTCAACAATTAGCGGAAATTACAGGTGAATTATCACGAATTAAAGAAGAAATGGAAGAAACAGGACAAAATGTTACAGATGGAGGTTAGAATTTTGTTGTGTCTTTGTTTTCAATAAAATCTATATTAAAATTTATAGGTCCTTTGGTTAAAATAAAGAAAGCTATTGAAGAATTAAATCGTGATATTGTTCGTGTTGATGTTCGTATTGCTGTACTTGAACATACACTTATGCAATCAAAAGTACGTGAAAAAGAAGAAGCTAATGATGAAAAAGCTGATTATCTACTCAATGAACCAGACTTTGAATAATTGATTTTTTTTTTCATTGTACTTTTATTGCAATAGATGTTTTTTAATGAAATTGCACTTCTCTTTAACATAATATAAATTGAGAAATATTCTCATATCTAAAGAATCTTTTTTTTTCTATTGTTGTTATTCAATTAAAATTAGTGAGATCTTCAATTTATTCCTTTATTTATTGTTACTATATGTATTATATAGACTATAATGAACTATGAGTATCTTGACGAGTTCGTATTACGAGCTTGTTTTTGCTGAGATACTTAATTTTTATGATATTTTTTAGCAAAAACTCTTGGACTCCCTCAAATTCACTTAAAAAAAAAACAAATTTTAAATTTCGACTTGAAATGTTGCCCTGAGAAAATTGTTCGTATGATCAGTTCATTCGGAAAGTTTCAAGTTTTTGGATTGCTTCTATCTCTAGGGACGAGTATGAAACTTTTTTTTGGAGAAATTTTCAAGTAAACTCGAGACGAACCGTGGCATTGTAGAGTGATGAATATATTTTACTGTACTAATGGTAATTTTTTGATCTTATTATATTACGAAAAACTTCAAGAAGTTCGAACGATCTAAAATATATAGTAAATATATAACATTGTATATTAACTACATAATAACTGACGAATATAGCTAAGTTCGAAATTCAAAGCATTTATTTTACTTATATGATCCTATTAGTGATATTTATCTATTTTACGTATCTTATGGTGCCTGCGACTTAATGGATACTTGCTTTCAATCATTATCCGGGATGCAATTAAATGCTAGCTACAATAGATGTTTAAGTCTCAAAAACCGATTTTATCCCCTGGCTGTCTACTGTAATCTCTAAAATAATCAAATCTCAACTTTCTAGAATTTTTTCTTCCCTTGATTATCAAGTCATAGTAATAATAAATGACATCGAACAATTCCTAATTAACTGGTGGTAAAAGACTTGATCGAAGTATGAGAAATTTAATATTTATATTCTATATGGAAAATAAAAGAAATTAGTTTCCGATCAAGGTCTTGCTGTTCGATTCTTTCAAGATGCTTATCTTAATTTTTCGAAAATTTTTGTATTCAATCAACAGTTTTACCTGTTGATTTACATACTGTCTTAAGTGATATTATAAACTTTTCGATTAGAAATAATTTAATTTTATATTATTCAATAGGATTGATAAATATTATTTGAAATCTAACAAAATTTTTTTTTTGTTTTAATCGAATAAAAGAATATTTTAGGTATTCGAATGCACGTGCTATATAAAGAAAAATAAAAAAATCTTTTTTTTTTCTCACGTAAATAGATATATCATGCACTTTAACGTATTCAGAACAGTGAAAGTGAAGTTTATTGTGGATCATTAGAAATTATTAGCATCGGAAGTTTTTTATAAGACAAATGTAGCAGTTGAGATTTTTTTATTAATATATTTTTCTAGGATACTGATAAGAGCGGACAGAGAAACCTAGAAATTTCTTTCCTTTGCTCGCACATGCTACATATAACGTGAAAAAGAACGAAAAAATAACTTGAACGATTTTCAATTAGTTACAAAAAATAATTCATTATATGGTAATACAAAGAAGACAACGATCGATAATCGATAGAAGATAATGAAAGGGTCATCAAATACATTTATTAGGCGTTAACTGTCCACGGAACATGAGCATCTCGAAAAATTTCCTAAAAATAACTAAATCGTACTGAATGTATTAATCAATTTGTATTATGAAAAAAGAGAAAAAGAAAAAGATACTGTAACAACATCACAAGCTTTACAAATAGCTGACGAAATTAAAAAGTTAATTTATTTTAATAATATTATTTTATTTTAAAATTTGCGAGTGTTTTTCCAGATGGTAAAATAACAACATTTAGACGTTATGATTGACCTTTATTAAAAGAAATTGTCAATCGACAAGTAGAAATTATTAAAGTAAAAATTTCGACAAAATAGGAAAAAAACTTAACCTCGTGAGTTTTCTATTCTTTTTTTTCTAGTGTACTGGACTTCATCCAACAGCTAAACAAATTGAAGTGTTTGCACGTCATTCAGATAAATAAATTTTATTTAAAAGAAAATCTTTTATATATTTTAGAATATATTTGTAGTTCTACCACAATTAGATAATAGTTTATTTTTTTATATGTTATGTTGATGATGTTAAATTTCTTGAATTTTTTTTTTGAGAATAAAGTTAAGAGGTTATATTTATAGTTTGTAACCAGTTAAAACTGTTAATAAATGATATTTTGTCTTTCATATCGAAATATACTTGAAGAGAAACAGTTAAGAATATATTGTGTACTTGTTGTTTTATTCCTTACATAATATCAATGAGAAAAAATGAAAAGTGTTGTGTTTATTGTGAAGTTAACAAGACTATTGTTAGTACCGTGTCTATTGAAGAGAAAAGATACTATTTTGAGAACAATAATACAAAATTTCATGCACAATATTTTTGAAATGCAAACAATACATAGCTTATGATATCTATAAACAGAAAACTGTATGAAATATGCGCAGATAGTAATCCTAATACAGGGTGGTCCATAAATAACCCGACGATAATAAAATTTAAATATCTCCGCCAGATGTCGACCGACCGAGCTGAAATTTTTACCAGTGATAGAGGCATGTACCAAGTTTATATCCATAAAGACATGTCTAGGCAGATCCTTTGTTAAGTATCACTGTTGACCTCAACAAGAAAAATTTCATTTTTTTACAGTTAGAACAAAAAACGTATACCTAACAGAGGGTCACTCTAGGCATGTCTTTATGGATATGAAGCTTTAACATGCCGGTATTATTGGTAAAAAATCAGCTTCTTTGCTCGAGCCGTAATGTAGATATTCAATTTTTATTTTGGTAAACTGAGTTTTGCGCCACCCTGTATATAGCCGAAAAGTCACGATACCAAGAAAAAATTAAATATTTCCGTTACGGCTCGAGCAAACGGGCTAATTTTTTTACCAAAAATAGAAGCATGTTCACACTTTAAATCCATATGGACAAGATTAGAGAGAGTCTCTATCCCAGGTCGATCGTTCCAGCGGCCGGATTAAAACGGAAACGGTAGGAAAAAATCACGGAATATGGAAGCAGTATTCCCGCCAGAAATTCTTCGTACCGGAACCGTTCAAATCCTCTGAATTCCGGCAATCGGAAAAAGCTGGAAGAAATCAATATTCCACAGGATATCATCGGAATCACAGCGTAAACCACCGGAAACGGCGGGAACGAAGCCGTAAACCGCTGGAAATCACAACGTATCCTATTCTTAAAAACCAACTAGATTTCCCATACTATTTTTAGCATTTCTTCTGCAAAGACACTATTTAACTTATCATAAATTCTATTTCTGTTGAATATAATTCTTTAAGTATTTTCCCATGATTATTGCGAAAAATCCTTCAACATTTCAGTTGTTTTTTCTCATAGATTTTCTGATGGATTTCTAAACGATTTCGCTCACGATTTCTCGAAGACTTCAAGAATTTCTGAATGAATTTTTAGGATTTCGCTCAAAATTTCTCAAGGATTTCTTGTATTTCCCTAAGGATTTCTTCAGGATTTCTTGTATTTCCCTAAAGATTTCTCAAGGATTTCTTGTATTTCCTTAAGGATTTCTCCAGGATTTCTTGTATTTCCATAAGGATTTCTTGTAGTCCCTTAAGGATTTCTTGTAGTCCCTTAAGGATTTCGCAAGTATTTCTTGGATTTCTTTAAGAAGTTCCCAAGGACTTCTTTGATTCCTACAGGATTTTAATCAGATTTCCTCAAGCAGTACTATAGGATTTCTGCATGTCTGTCGCTGGAATTGTACTAGGATCTTTCCTAGTCTCTCGATTTCATTAAGATCATTCCTAGTTTCTCGATCTCATTAGGATCATTCCTAGTCTCTCGATTTCACTAGGATCATTCCTACCCAGGCAGACAAAACTAAAAAAAAACGATGAAATACGCGTATAAATTTTAACGAAAATAAAATCCGGAAAAGCGCACATTTTCCCGATTTTTATCTCCGTTAGCTTTTCTGCGCTAGCAAACACGTTGAAAATATACCCGTTTCTAACACTTGCAAATCTACGCGTTTTTACCTATCACAAATCTACATGTTTCTAACGCCTGAAAATGTGCGCTTTTCCCGTTTTTTATCTCCGTTAGCTTTTCTACGACCAATACTGCGTTCACAATCTACACATTTTTAGTACGTGTAAATTTACGCGTTTTTCACCCCTGAATATTTACGCTTTTTCTGATTTTTTGCCTTGAGTTTTCATACGATATAGAACTACATCCACAAGGATACCGTACAAACCTTCACCGCATAAGGGCAATCTATAAACCTATACTCACATGAGTAACGTATCAACCTATACCCATACGGGTAACGTAAACCTATATACCCATATGGGTACTCTATAGACCTATACCTATGCGGGTAATGTATACATATATACCCGTATGGGTAACCTATAGACTTATACCCCGAGGGTAACGTATATATATACCCATGTGGGTAATCTATAGACCTATACTCCCAAGAGTAACGTATATATATATATACCCATGCGGATAATCTATAGACCTATACTCCCAAGAGTAACGTATATATATATATATACCCATATGGGTAATCTATAGACCTGTACTCCCAAGAGTAACGTATATGTATACCCATATAGGTAATTTATAGACGTGTACCCATACAGGTAACGTACATATATATACCCATATGGGTAGTCTATAGACTTATACTGCCAAGAGTAACGTATATGTATTCCCATATGGGTAACCTATATATCAGTATCCCTAATAGGGGGTGAGAAAGTTATTGTTATTTTTTTTGTTATTATAACAATAACATTC
>JAJEKB010020847.1:1266834-1294772 GCA_022393335.1 Macrotrachela quadricornifera | reverse complement strand
TTTAGAAAATACCCCCCCTCTGCTTTTACCCTTTCGCGCCGCCCCTGTATCTAACAAATAATTCAATAAATCTTAAATGTTTACTGATCTGCATTCTAACATGTAAACATTCTCATTTTATTGAAATGAATTTGCAGTTTCTTTGAGTAAACGGATAGATTGCGACAAAACAATTAAGTTGGCACATATTCCAAACATTTATTTTTTTGTTAAAAAGCAACAATTTGCTATAGGTTGTCTTTCTCTACAGATAGCTTTAAGGAAAGGAAAAAGATTGACGATGATATACATATATACATTTCTTTCCTTTTTCTCACGTGGCTATTTACACATATCTGTTGATTAGGTCACAATAACATGATTTGTTTTCTTTTATCATTATGTCAACTGCTTTTAAATAAGTCTATGTCGTTGTTTTCAATTAATTATTACTAATTCAGATTTTGCAGATTAATTTTCCAGCATCTTGTCCCAAGGCAAAAAAAAACAAATTAAAAATAAAAAGTTTAGTTTTTATCGTTATAGTGAAGTGAACAACGTCGCACTGTATGAATATTTTTTAGGTCTTTTTGATTTTTTTGAACAAATGCTTTTTTTAACATAGTGTTCCATTTTCTTTAAAATAAAACCGAAAATTTATCAAAACCTTCTTTCTAAAGCAAAGACTGTCGAGCATATCTTTATAGAAAAAGCAGACTTCTTTTTATGTTGGATAATGGAATATGATTACGAACACTCAAAAAAGAAATTAATAATTTCTTTGATTCACTGCAGAGCTAGGACGAAAGTACATGTACTTGTATTTTTTGTACTTTTTCAAGTGAAGAGTAAATACTTGTACTTTCAAAATTGTACTTGTACTTGATTTTTAAAAGTACAAGTATTTTTCTGAAAGTACAAGTACAATATTTTATACTTAAATACTCGTACTTTCAAGTACAAAAAGTATTATAATACTTTTAATATTTGAAAGTACGAGTATTTAAGTATAAAGTATTGTACTTGTCCTTTCAGAAAAATACTTGTACTTTTAAAAATCTAGTACAAGTACGTTTTTGAAAGTACAAGTTAAATACTTTTACTTGCTGTACTTGTACTCGTCCTAGCTCTGATAGAAAACATATGAAAGAACGTTCTCAATCTAACCTGCTTTTCTAGGCTATTAATACTGCAAATTCTTCTATGATCTCTTCATTTCTAAAAATTTTGATTCATTTATATGTAACAAAACATAATTCTTGTCACGAACTTTTACTGCCTATATGTTTTGTGGTTCTTTAAAGTAACTAGGTTCAATAAGAGTCAATGGATGAAAACAGCTGCTCGCTATATTGTTGAGAAATGAAACCAAGTTGATAACTTTTATAATGACAGATGATTTGAAAGGAAGTTTTTGTAAATAACTTCACACCAAATGATTGCACCATTATAACAGGAGGATGCACAGAGAATGACAAAACTATATTTTCATTACCTATCTTTATTCACTTTGACAAGTGAAGAAAGGAAAAAATAGCGCAGACTGTTATTACGATAGCATTCTTATCATGTCTGATTCAATTAATGGACTCATCGGCGAATATACATACCACATTGTTTAACGATTCAAGGCTGATCGATTCAATTGATTTGACTTTTATATTGAAATGATAAAAAATGTTAATAAATATATCAGTTTCATATCGACTGGTTCGAAATTTCTTATCTCACGCAGCGTTGATGAAAATTACATCGTTAAAAAAAAGCGTAAAAAAATTGAGTACATGGTGAAGTTTTCAGAAATATATGCTTAAGTTCTCATCAAATTTTTTTTTAAATGATTTTCTCCCAAGACTCAGATTAATTCTTTTTTTTTCTCCTCTTTCCTTCTCTTTTCAATACATCTGTATATATGTATGTATATAGGACTACTTACACAAAACATATACAATAAATGAAGAAAAAAAAATTAAACTTTGATTGTGATATTTAGTTGATAATTAAGTAAAATATTTAACGGGAAAAAATAATGATTATTCTAAAATTAAACTATTTAAATAAAATTTAGATTAATTACTTAGATTTAAAATACCTTTTTATTTCTATTTTTTTTATTTTTTCTCAAAGATATTTATTAATATATCCTCTTTTCCATTTAAATCAGAATAATTATTCATATCACTACATACTTGTTTAATTTTAGAATAATCAGTATTTTAGGATTTTTTTATTTCAACAGATTTTAATATTTATTTATTGTTTAATTAATTTAATTGTCAACTAAATATCACAATCAAAGTTAAACATTTTTTTTTCATCTATTCTATATATCCTATGTGAATAGGCCTATACATATACATATATACATGTGCATTGAAAAGAGAAGGAGAGAGAAAGAAAAAGATTTCATATAATTCTTTGTGGAAAATCGTTTTTTAAAAAATTTTGATGAGAACTTAAGCATACACTCTAAAAAAAATAGGAGTTTTACCGAATCCCCAAAAAAGGTTCGGTAGATATGAAAAAGATTGGAAATATGTTGAAAGTTTGAAAAAACGAATAAAAAAATCTACGAAACCTTTAAAGGATCTTCCCCTCGGCACACGGGAAGATCCTATTTTTCTCGAAACCTTTTCAAGTTCCGTAGAGCAGAAAAAAGGTTTCGCAGGCAAAAACGAAACTTAAAAAGTTCCGTATTAAGCCTCATGGTTTCGTACTGGGTTTCGTATAAAACCATTATATTGAATACAAAACTTTTTAAGTTTCGTATTTACCTGCGAAACCTTTTTTCTGCTCAACGGAACTTAAAAAGGTTTCGAGAAAAAAAGGATCTTCCCGTGTGCCGAGGGGAAGATCCTTTAAAGGTTTCATAGATTTTTTTATTCGTTTTTTCAAACTATCAACATATTTTCAATCTTTTTCATATCTACCGAACCTTTTTTGGGGATTCGGTAAAACTCCTATTTTTTTTAGAGTGTACATTCCATGTAATCAAAACATGACAAGACATGATGTAATTTACATCATTTTTATGAATTTTTTTTAAAGAAAAATGATGACCAACATCAAAAAAATGCGATTTCAGATGATGAAAGCGACATAATCTTTGAGGCTTTTTAAGCGGCATGCCATGTTTTTACAATTTACACTCATGAAAATGATGACTTTTACATGAAAGTCATGCAATGAATATCATGAAAATATCATGAAAATCATTTCATGAAAATCATTAAAATATCATCAAAATCGCGCAGTATATGGCATTTATCAGTTACATATCTTATGTATTCAAAACATGGCAAAAAATGATGATTTCATGTGAAAAACACGAAAAAAGTTACATTTTTATGGTAAAACCAACATAAAAATCGATGCTTTTCATTTTCATCGATTAGAATGAAAACTTTCACCAGTTGCATTTGATGATTTTGATTTTTAATCAAAGTCATCGAGTGACATTGATTTTTAATCAAAATCATCAAATGACATTGATTAAAAATCAATGTTTAACCAAAGTCATTTGATGATTTTGATTAAAAATCAAAATCATCAAATGCAACTGATGAAAATTCTCACTTTAATCGATGAAAATGAAAAACATCGATTTTTACGACGGTTTCATTATAGAAAATATCATTTTTCCGATTTTTTAGTTACATGGGTATATACTATCCCTGGGTGCTTACCAATCTATCTATCTAACTATCTATTTACGCACTTACTCATCTATTGAAGTACCTAACTGTCTAATCATCTATCTATATAGCTAATTTCCCTATCCATGTATTTATCTACTTATTTATTTGTCTATTCATCTGTAGATATATAGATAAATGAATAGGTAGATAGATACATAGATACATTCATCTATCTGTCCACCTATTTGTCTGTCTATTTACCTACCTATCCATGTATGTTTCTACCTATGTATCTAACAATCTAACTACACACCTATTTAAATCTGTCTATCTATCTATCTATTTATTTATTTCTCAATCTACTTATCTATCCATCCATCTACGGATTTATCTATCTATCTGCCAATTAATATCTCGATTTACGGATCTATCTATCTCCCTACTTATGTCTCTTTCACACATCATTTGAAACGTATGAAACGAGAACTTCAATTATAATACGACTGAAATACATTGTGGCATCGACTCACGAAATGAAACCAAAAATAAAATGAGTTTCAAAAATTTCCTTCTGGACTTACATGTAGACTTAGTTGGCATACTTTGATTCTGTCTTTATTCAAAGATCAGGTTTACTGCGCTGCGCACTGTGGGTATTGATCAAAACGGGAATTGCTTTATCTTCGTCTACCGCCTATCTCTTCTACCTAGTCCGTAACTCGTTTACTAATTTTAATTAAGGGATTGAACGAAATAAAAGAAACTCAAGCAGGTCAGAACAGAAAAACTAATAAAGCAGCGCAGGGGTTAAACGAATTGAAGGCGAAAAGGAACTAAAAAGAGGAAAAGAGACTAAAACGCTTGAAGTAAGTAAAAGAGGTAAAGAGAGTACAGAGGGTAAAAAAACCTAATGGCATTAAAGCTTCTAGAATTGATATAAAGACTAAATCGACTAAAGAGTTTGTAAGGATTGAAAATACTAAAAGGAGTGAACGAACTCAAAACGCTTAAAGTCAGAAAACAGAGCAAAATAGTTAGAAACTCTGAAGACACTAAAGAAAGCAAATTTCTCTAAACAGTAGAAGAAAATAAGACAAGAGAGAGTAAAGGGACTAAATATACAAGAATTGTAGGACGCAAAAGAAGCATACGAAGGGGCAAGAAACTGATAATTTAAGCACTCATTATTTCATCTATTATACTTATCATCTAATAATAAAAATAAGAAAATACTTTGCATAAAATCTCTAAATTTTCTATTGAAAATATATAACTATAGATTTGTTTGAACTAATGTAAATCATATTTTTTTAATCAAGATTATAATTTTAATTAGAATATGCAAAAGAAAAATTTCATTCATTCTATCATATAGTTTCTGTCGAAAAACTATTCTCGAATTAGATCAGGGGTTTTGTTTATTGATGCAGAATAGATAAGGCTTCTTTAACAAGTATGTAAATTATTAGATTTACATTGGAGAAACAAAAAGAAATGGCCGAGATTTTTTTCATTTGTTTGTTTCATCTATAAACAAAACAGGCATAGTTTTTTTATGGATAGACCGTCAACTGTTCGAATATGTTTCGTACCAAAACCGCGTTATAATCTCTCAATCTCACAGGTAAATAACAGAAATCTTCTGTTAATAAGTAAATAGTTGAATTTCTTTTATTGTATTTATTTTGTTATAGACTATGTCTGAACCGAATTTTTATGGACGACGATCATCTCGAGTGAATCCATGGACAATGTCAACAATTTCAAATGATTTCAGCTCGTCATCATCAATACAAGGGATGAGAAATTATAACAAATTTCCTAGTGAATCATCATTAAATTTATTAAATAACAACGATATCAATAAACGAATAAATGAAAAATCTTATACGTAAATGAGCTAATATTTTTATATTACACTATTTTCCATTTTTAGAATACTAAAGAATATCGCTAGCAAGAAAGCTAAACATTCATTATGGTGCCTTATTATTCTTATTATCTTCTTTGCGATAATTAGCTTAGGAGCATTAGCAATTGGTCTTTATGCAATTCTAATGGTTCGTGACGCATTAAGCACAACTATTAGTACCAGTACTACAACTACTACTAGCACTACAAGTAATACTTGTATCTATTGATCAGCAAAAATTTCTTTTTTTTTGATAGATTAGTAGAGTTTTCGAATGACTAAAGTGTCATTAATAGATACGAAATAATTTTCAAGAAGAATAGTGAATTATATCGATGATTAGTTTTGAAAAAAAATGATTATTATAATTATTTTCTTCCATAATTGGAAAAACACAGATATAGTTAATATTCAGTAGATGATATTTGCAACAATAATAAAACAGAATTGTTAATTCCTTTATTTTTAGCTACCGCTTTTTCATTCGTTTGGAACTCATCTGGAACAACAGTAGCGGGTACGACGAGTTCTTCGGGGCATGGTTCCACTCAATTGTCTACACCTTTCGGTCTAACGATAGACGCATCAAAAGCATTGTATGTTGCTGAATGGACCGGTAATCGAGTTTCGAAATGGCCAATAGGTGCTTCAAGTGGAACAACAGTCGCTGGCCAAGCCAGTGGAGTATCGAGTACAAATTTAAGTGCTCTTACTTATGCTGGTGATGTGGTACTGGATTCAAGTGGTAATCTCTATGTGACTGATGCTGGAAATCATCGTGTTCAATTTTGGCTTGTTGGAGCAACATCAGGTATTACAATTGCTGGAATATCAGGTGAGATAAGATTATTATCAAAAAAGTTATTTCAATTAATATAAACTTCGATTAATCGAATAGTTATATAAAATTTAACTAAGCAAATAAATATAAAATGCATTGAATTTGATTGAGAATGATTTACGATAGTTTATCATAGTGTAGTAAAAATAAATTTTTATATCCTACTAACTTCGAAACAAATTGTTCACTGTTAAAGATGATATTAGTTCAATATCTTTTACAATTATATGATAGATTAGTAAAAATGATCTTCAACACCGCTACAAAAACTTGTCTGCATCGTTTTGAAATAAAATCATCTATATTTCCAGTTTTTGTACTAGTCATTTATGATTAAAAAAACTTAAATTAAGATGTATGATATTTGTTAAATGTTTCTATTCAAATATTCAAATATGAATCCGTTAAATATCAACCATTATCTTTTCTCTTTTCAGGAAGTTCAGGCTCGTCCAACAATCAACTTTATCTTCCATATAGTCTTGCACGTGATTCGAGTACAGGTACATTGTACATATCAGATACTGGCAATCAGCGTGTAATGAGATATTATGCAGGCGCAACATCGGGTACTGTAGTGGCTGGTGGTAATGGATTTGGTTTTGCTGGTACACAATTATATAGTCCTATGGGTATTTATTTTGATTCATCATCGAACAGTCTTATAATCGTCAATTATGGTGCCAGTAATATTGTTCGTTGGATAATAGGAGCTATGAGTTGGACACTTATTGCTGGTAGTCCTAATGGAATGTCTGGAACTTCATCGACACAACTATATCAACCAATGGGTATAACAGTTGATCCAATGAGCAATATTTACGTAGCTGATACAATCAATAATCGTATACAACTTTTTTTTGCCGATCAATCGAATGGTACAACAATTCTTGGTGGTTCAGCTGGTGCCGGCCCTACTCAACTTTTTCTACCTTATAGTGTTATATTAGATGATGATCTTAATTTATATGTAGCAGACACTGGAAATCATCGAGTGCAAAAATATCAGCGTTACTAAAGAATGGAAAAACAATCTGCGAACAAATATTTCTTTCATTTTTATTTTCAACCTTTTGATTGTACATATTTTTACTTTTATAATTCAAAGTTTTGTAATTATCCTTATGAAGAAACCTCAATGGAAATGATTTATTCGATCTACATAAATAATAGTGAACTGAACCTTGAGTTCATTAACCGTTTGTTGACGGGCGTAGTATATATACGTCACCTCAAATATTTTCTCAAAGTTGAGGAATAGTATATACTTCAAATCAATCAGAAATGAGTAGAAGTAGCCTGTAGAGTACTTTTCCTGTGTTAATAAAATAATCCTGTCAGTTCTTCGAAGTATTAGAAAAATCCAGATATAGTGTAATATAAAACGCAAAATTCAAAGAATATTATTCAACTGAGAGACTTTTGTATTGAACTGATAAAAAATATTCTTTGAAAGTATGGTAATCAAAAACGAATTTCTATCGAAAGACTAACAATTGATTCACGGATACGTCTATTTGCTAGACATTTTCCATCACTTGTTTCTTCTACTACCTTAGAAGCTGCTGCTCAGAGGAAATATTATGAATGCCCTCCTACAAAAAAAGACAAAAAATCAGTCAAATATATAAGATATCAGTACGAAGAATGTGGCGTTGGATTATGCGAAATTGACTGTTTCAAAGCTTATCATACCCTAAAATACTTTTGATGATGGTTTTTGATTGCATAACCATGTGTTTTCACTATGGCAGAAAAAGGCTCATTATTAGTGAAAATAGGCAAAAACATGAAAAAATTATACTCCAACAACAATTTGACTAGGAATTTTCACAATGACCATATTTTTTAAACTTTAGAAAATATACAGTTTTGTAACTTTTAAAATGAGCTATCCAATGAATAAAACCAAAATTTTGGTTACTTCAATTTTTATGACAAAATATTGAAAGATAAAAGTTGTTTGTAAATAAACGACCTATATCAACAGTACTTATCAGTATATACTTAGTTTCACAACTATTTTTTCTAATTAATTTAATTTAAAACTAAATCAACTATGATAGAACCGATTATTGAGTTTATGACCAAAATAAATTTCTTAGTTAATAGCGTTTTTCTTCGGAAATTCGATTAAAAACATATCCATGCCGACAAAGATACAAAGTACAGCATATTATAAACATTTTGGAGCGCTATTATATTGATTTTCTTTGAAAAATATGCGATTTCATGTATATTTTAATGTTGATTTAAACAATAATTTTTCTAAAAATTATGAATGACTGATCAAATATACTGCATTTGTAGTCATTCAACTATTTTACCGTTCTTTTCAGATAAATAATGATTGAATCAAAATGAAGCGTACATATTCGTGGCCGATATTTCCAGCAGCGTACTTGACCTTGAATTTTCATTACGTATACCTTTATATTTAGATGAAAATATGAAGGAGAAACAAGTACTCAATAACTTCATTCGACATATTTAGATTCGAATACGGGTATATTTATTACATACTAGGAGGATTTCTTCGCTTGAATAGACAATAAAAGCTCACTTATGAATAACATTTGTTAAACAATCTATTCTCTTTAGTTTCCTCCTACACATCAGTATAATAAACAAACATACGTTAGTACGACGGAACCTTTCAATGAAATACGTGACATAATTATTTTAAATTGACGATATATAACCAACTGCCGTCTTTATTATTAATTAGTCATATTAAAAAAGATATTTTCCTATAGAATAGTGCTTCTTATGTAGGCTGCAAAAAAAAAAGAACGTCATTATATTCAAGAAAAACGCGCAAATGCTTCTTATAAGATAACGAGACATTTATTTTTCCAACATTCACTTAATTGCTTTTGTCAATAAATATCTAAAAGGCAATGTCTGTGACAAATCTACCCTCTATACAACTGAATATGATTCGATATGGTATGACTACGTATTTTGCATTAGGTATTGTGGGTAATATTTGCAACTGTATAATGTTTACCCGGCATTTGCGTCGTCCGAATCCTAGTTCTGTTTATTTTCTTTCTCTTTCAATTTTTGCTATTATTTATTTAATTTGGGCAATGATTCCACAGTTTCATACACTAAATCATGCTGATTCTCAAACAACATCATTACTATATTGTAAAATAAGACTTTATATTAATGTTGTATTAGGTAAATGTCTTCGTTATGTTATCGTATTTGCTTCTGCTGATCGATTTTTTGTTACAAGAACAAATATTCGTATTCGATCATTACATACAGTTTCCAATGCAATAAAACTTGTTTTCATCATGTTATTAATATGTTTATTAATTGCTATGCATCTTCCTATTTTAATGGATATAAGAGGTGGTATTTGTGGAATGTTTGGATTGTACAAGTTAATTTATGCAATTTATCAAATTACAATAATTGGTATTTTACCACCAATATTAATGGTTATCTTTAGTACTCTTACCATTCTTAGTCTAAATCAACGACATGGTACTCGAGTGCGTGCCAGACAAAGAGATCGATATCTTATGCGTATGATTACTGCGGAAGTAATTGTAAATATTGCTACATCAATACCATATTCATGTAATCTTGTCTATGGTGTAGCAACATATTATGTAATAGGAAAAAGTGCTCAACGACTTGAAATTGAATCATTCATTACATTTTTTACTCAATTTTTGGTTTATATTATAAGTGTTGCACCGTTTTATATATTTATCTTAACATCAAAACCATTTCGGCATGAGTTTATAAATCTACTCATTACATATTGGAATAAATGCATATTACGACGAGTTCGAATCACTCCATCAAATCAAAACAATACTACAGTACCAATTCAACGTACAGTAATTCATGACAGACAAAATAAAGACATGTTGCACATTGTTCAAAGTGATTTATATCATAATTTAAAACAAAAATTTTAATAATATTTGATTGCATAAATACAGTCAAACAACATATTAATCATATAAGTCTTATTTTAGCTACGCCATTGTTAGGGTGTCCGTGTGTTTCTTGGCACTCTATTAACTAACCTTTTTATTTGAGGAAAACGTCCACATATATATATAATGTATAGAGAACGAGAAAGAATAAGATCATGATACAGGTGTCAGGAGTGATGTCGTCTGAAGGCGACATCACCTTAACATTCTCCCTGTTGGTTGAAAGCGTGTTCACAATGTAAATAAACTATTATAATAAACAATAAGGAATAACGGTGTGCCACAAAAATGAAAGACGAGAGAAAAGAATAAAAAAAGAAAAGATAAAGAGGAAAAAAAAAATCTAATTTTTTCTTCAATTATCTTAATCTGAGCATTTCAAATGTAACAACGATAGAGAAAAAAATTATAGTAAGAGCAGAAACAAAAATGAAATAACAATCAAAAAAAAAAAAACTTTTTCCATAATAATAATATCGACTTGCTGTCCATTTAGTAAATATTTCTTTCGTTCATTATTATTATTGTCAATCTCGTCTTCGATGATCTGATGTTGTTTGATTTTGTGTACGATTTTATTTCTTCCAAAATGAGCACCGTTTGCTGCTGTATCATGATAAATTTTTCAAAATAGTTTTTCTAAGTTCGCCTTGAGGTACATATGGAACAGGAGGATTTGATCGACGTTTTAAAATATTCTCTTCCATAAAATATTGTTTATGGTTTTTTATATTTTTTGTAATGTTCTTCACATAATTGTCCTCTTGTTGCGCTTGTATTAATTGTTCAATTGTAAATGGAATAATTTGATTCTCTTCGGTTAGAGCATCTTGTTTGTAAGGCGATTGATATGTTATAAAATCTGTTGGAGGATTTGTTGTGGCGTGTGGATTATGTGTTGTTGCGTTTCGTAATTTCATAGAACGAGTTTCGACCGCAGCGACTGTAGAAGAAATTTGGTTATAAAATTTAAAATCAGATTGTGTTGATTGGTCATTAATAGAAGAAGTTTCATCGGGATCTTCTTCAGCATCTTCTACCGGGGATCTTCATAAATAATCAGGCATTGAGTTAATCGAACCAGGAATATATTTCACATTGGAATCATATTCTAAAATTTTTAATCTCCATCTTTCACATCGTTTATTAATTTGGGCTTTTTTATTTAATTGTGTTAGCGCTTTATGATCAGTTTCCCATGTAAATTTTATTCCACTTAAATAATTATGCCATTTGTCTAACGCACAAATAAAAGCATAACATTCTTGTTCCATCGGAGACCATTTACGCTGTGCTTGAGTAAATTTCTTTGAGAGATATGCAACCGGTCCTTCTCCATCCGGGTAAATCTGTAATAAGACTGCTCCGATTCCCTCATCAGAAGCATCTGTTTGGACTTTGAATGGAAATCTATTATTTGGAATACGTAATACCAAGTCAGTTGTAAGAAAATGCTTCAGTTGTTCAAATGCATTAATTTCTTCTTTGGTTAATGTAATAATGGTTTTTTGTTCTTGCTTCCGCTGGGTTCGAGTTGTTGGTACAAATTTCCTAAGTGATTCTGCGATTTGTGAAAAGTTTGGAATAAGTTTCCGATAATACTCGGTCGCTTTAACGAATTTACAGGCTTCATCTGCTGTTTGCGGTAATCTTGTATTTAATAAGCCATTTACATTGTTAGGACTTGGGCGAATTTCACCATTTTTAATGTGATGCCCCAGGTAATCCGTTTGAGTTCGAGCGATTTCGCATTTTTCTGGATTACGGCGAAAACGAGCATTTTTTAATATTCGACAAATTTCATTAAGATGAGTTAAATGTTCTTGAAATGTATTGGAATATATAATTACATCATCAATATAAGCTAATGCATATTTCCATCTTGTTGATCCTAATATATTATTGAGTACATGTTGAAATGTTGCTGGTCCATTTATGATACCATGGGGTAATACAGTAAACTGATAATGATTATCCCGAGTTGAGAAGGCGGTTTTTTGACGGTCCTCTTTAGACAGAGGTACCTGGAAATAACCAGATTTAAAGTCGAATTTTGTATAGTAAGTTGCAACTGCCAGTTGATCAAAAATTTCATCAATGCGAGGGAGTGGAAATGCATCTTTAATTGTAATAGCATTTAAGCGGCGATAATCGATACAAAACCGCATAGTTTTATCTTTCTTCTTAACAAGAACAATCGGTGATGACCACGGAGATGTTGATTCTTCGATTTGGCCACGTTCTAACAGTTTCTGTGTTTCTTGAAATTTAATTTCTTGATCTTTATGCGAAGCTGAATATTGTTTTGAATATACTGGAGAACGATCGCCAGTTTTGATGGCTGATTGTGGAGGAATATTGATAATTGATGGTGAAGAGTCGAATAATATTTTATTTCGCCATAATATATCTTGGATTGCTAATCGATGTTGTGGACGTGTTATATGTGTCGTCGATTCGATTATTTGTTCTCGAATCTGATCCGAATAACATTTTTCACGTAAATGTTTTTGTTAATCATTTCCAGATAAAAAATATTCATTGCGTCGATGACAATAAGTGTCTGATTTCAGTTGACTCGAGTTATCCTTAGCAAATAAGGTAGCTCTATTTCCACGGTTTGTATGTTGGTGAGATGGTGATTTGCGATGTTGGTTAAGCGAGGAATAGTGCTTTGTTGAATGTGATGTTGTCGAATATACTGTAAATATTGCATCAAGAGAAATGGTTCCAATTCTTGTATTTTTAGACAATGTTTGTGGACGATTTTGGGCATTGATCAGTAAAACTTGTGCGTTATTATCATTGATATTCAATAATGTATGTGGTATGAATATAAATTTTGAAATATAACGTCCAAATGGTTCAAATATTAGATTTTTTGCATTATTAATTTGAGATGTAATATTAACTAATGTTTGTGAATAAGGTGGAAGAGTAATTTGATTTATTAAACGAGCAGGGTAATTAATACATGTTGGTTCTATATATGGAATTGATATTAATTGACCATATGGATCAGAAATAGTTAATCGTTTCTGGTCACCGAAAAGGTGAACATGATTATAATTGATCCAGTCGTTGCCTAGTAAAATTGATGTTATTAGATTTGTTGCCACATACGCAATGATCACCGTTTTAACATGTTTAGTTTTAATGTTTAATTCAATATGACCAATTATTTTTAAAGATGTAGAATTTGCTGTTTTACATTCATGGTCTTTGTAAATAAATTTATTGTGTTGTAATGTTTTAAGGAACTTTAGATTGATGATGGTGATGGCGGATCCGGTATCAACAATTGCTTCTGTAGGTTGATCATTGACAGAGATTTTGATGTAAACGGGAACAGATGGTGTTGTTGATGGCTTGATTAATTTATTGGGGACACCGCCATCGCGTGACCCAGTTATTGAAAATTTTGAGGCATTGTATAATCGCGAACGGCATGATTCTGTCCGCATTTATAACAACCATGCGGTTGTTTGTAAAAGCAATCGATTGTTCGATGATTCTGTTTACCGCAAATTTTGCAATTATTGAATTTAATTGGAAATATGGGTTGTTTATTAACTTGATTTTTCCTATATGTTGGTGGTAATGTATTATCTTGAAATTGTTTATACGAGGTTGTTGATGGTTTATTATTCGGTTTTAGAAACGAGTTCCGTGTTGGAGCGGAGCTCTGTGACGGTTTATGTTGAGTGACACGATCATTCTTTTTTGTAAAATAATCTGATCGTTTTGTTTGCTTAATCATAGCTGCAAATGATGGAATTGATGCTTGGTCAAAGCATGGTTGTGTTGATTCATTTAATAATTGACGTGGTTTTTCAAATGTATCGTATAAATCTTGTTCAATTTTTGCATATTTCAAGAATTCATTTAACGTGTTTATAGATAATTCACGTCGTGACAATTCTTTCTTAAAATTTGGGTTAATTCCACTCGTTAAATATTGAATTATAAATTGTTCCGACATATTTGGATCGATTTCTCGACATAGGTTGGTAACATCATCATAATACGATGTAATTGGTTCATCATATGATTGTTTACGTTGTTTTAATATATCAAATTTTTTATGAATCATGGTTGTTGAAAAATAACGATTCCGAAAAGCAATTTCAAAATCTGACCAGTTTTTAAATTTAGATTCATTATCATCGAACCATATACCGGCTGATTGAGTTAATTTATCACGAACTATTTCTAAAATTTCATGATTGTTTGATTCATCATTGGCTTTTGTTATATTTTTAATGCTTTTTAAAAATCGTTCGACATCCTCAGAAGGGTGTCCTGAAAAATTTGGTAAATCATCAAATCGTGCTTTACGGGCTTTTGCTAATAATGTTGGGTCAGCCATTGGAAGTATATCCGATTTCTTTTTTATTGATTTTGTTTGAGGATTTTTTCGAGCTCTCGGGTATGTGATAAAATTATGTGGAATTAATTGACTATCAAGGTCCTTAACTTGAGATCTTGTGTTCGAAGCCGTAATGAATATATTTAAGTGTAGCTATTAAGTGGAATTAATAAAATGAATGAACGAAATTCTATTTAGGATGTCCGATTATCATTGTCCAAAAATTATTCAAAAATTTATAGACAGCCTTGAACCAAATAGTTGTTTGTGAAAAAATATCGAATCTCTTTTCGGAGGTTCTTTTAAAAATGCAATTTCGAGTCTCTTTTTTTTTTTTTTTTTGTGAGGCTCTATGTCTTGTGTTCGAATCTCTTTCACAGAGCTTCTATAAAAGAAAATTTATTCAACAGTAATTAATTTAAAATAATTCATTAAAAATAATTCCTTTATAATTGCAGTATTTTGATAATCATAATAATGATAATAATAATATTGAAATGACTGAATTCGTGTAGGTGTTGTTTGCCAGGGTCGCCATTTATTAGGGTGTCCGTGTGTTTCTTGACACTCTATTAACTAACCTTTTTATTTGAGGAAAACGTCCACATATATATATATAATGTATAGAGAACGAGAAAGAATAAGATCGTGATACAGGTGTCAGGAGTGATGTCGTCTGAAGGCGACATCACCCTAACAGCCATTTTCCTGCTTCTTAAAAATGTCACGAAAACAATCCGATATTGTTATATATTCTGTGTACTTTCCATAAACAAAGTGCGCTCATCAAACTAAAAATAGTCTTAATCCGAGTTTTTAATAATATAAATGGGAAGATCCTTTGTATTAGATGAATCTTTCTCAATCAAATATAATTAATTAGAAATATGCAAAGTTATCAAGATTTTTAGCTGAAAATTAATGAAGATTAGTGCTAAAAAAATTTATATTCTAAAGAAGTCTTTTGAGTTCATTCAAATGTCTACGGTATTTGAAAATAAGTTTTCAATTGTTAATAATCAAAAAAAGAGGAAGATAAGGTAGATTCTCCTGGGATGTTACATTCATAATCAGCATGCTCTATTTATAAGATATGAAAGAGAGTTTTTGTTTATCTAAACTTGTATGATTTTAATTATTATTTATCTTTATTATATTTGTGTTGATGAAGAAGGAAGAAATACTGACGTTATATCTACTTTAATTGAGCTAATCATTTGTTTAAATATTTTTTGTCTTTAAAAGATATAAATTATTTATAGTACTAATCTAAATTACATCAATTCCACTAAAAATTGAATTCTGTTTTTCTCTGTCTACATGCATCTGCAGATGATTAATTGTCGGATAATTAAATACTGAAAAACCAAAATCTTAATTATTATTTTGTCGGTATTTATCCAACCAAAGAATACATCACTTAACTATACTATTTTTCACACCAAAAAAAAACAACTCAAACTATGTAGACAAATTCATTCGTGAGATATTTCAATATACACTAGGAGAATAAAGAACAGCTTTGAATAGGGATGTTACTTTATCTTTACTTTATTTTTATTTTAAAAACAAAGATAATCTTTATTTTAAAAACTAGGACAATTTTTATTTTAAAAATAAAGTTAAATTAAAGAATAAAAAATAATTTGTTTGGAAGTTTCGGGAAAATAAATAAATCATGTTATAATCATAATATATACGAATTAATTAAAAGGTACTTCAAGAATTATTTTTATCAGTTGGAAAAATAAATGCAAAATATATAATACGTAGAAAAAGTTAACATACTAATGAGTTTCTCTATTTCAATGAATTGTGTCTCTAAATTTTATATTAGCTATTTCAATAAATTCCTCGTAATAACTGAAATCCAAATCAAATCTTACTCATAACTTTTTCAGTTAATTATATTATTTTTCTAAAAATTAAATTAGTTTTATTGTGAAAACGGCTACGGCTCTAGCTCAATTAAAGTTAAGCACAAAATATAGCATTCTAGTTGATTCATTTTGCAACATATGATTATCCTCTTTTGACATTGACATAAATCAAGTGCTAGTGGCAATATTCAGTGAAGAAATCCGCATTGTTTTTAGAAGATGGCTCGACTATAGTTGATTAACTATTTTCTTCCAATATTTTTTAGCCATGTAAGTTATATATAAAATGTTTATCTCGGATTTCTTCCAGATCCGATTATATCAAAGAAGAGTGATGAAATTTATCATTAAATGACAAACTTAAAGTTTTGAATATTTAGATGCCCTCTAATAAGATATCATCCACGGTCCATATAAAAGTATATTTATTTTCTTATCTGAGCTTTGTTGCATAAGTCTAGGTTCAAACCCACTTCATTACTTAGTTAATTTAAAATCTAATGAAAATTTTAGCGTTTACTTTATCATAGATAATAGATATAATGTTCATCAATGCAATAAATATACTTGTAACTTCAATTTTCATCATTCTTATGTTTGATATGCATCCTTAACTTCTCAAGTACAATATTTTAATATGAACAAACCACATTTCCTCTTTTATATATATGCATAAAGAAACATTTATAACATTAATCTGACATATTTAATACATATAATTGATTACAATATAAGAAAAAAACGAGAAAAATATAGCATGAAATGATTTTTTCAAGTGTATAAGGCACTATTAGGTAGATGGCGAAAGAGAACCAGAGAGGAAAGAGAAGAAAGAAAGTAAAAGAAAACGAGATAGACAAATAAAAACTTAATATACACGTTTAATGATTGTAATTGGTAAACGTCTGATAAAGAATGGACAAAATGTATAGAAAAACCGTTGTGTCTACTTTCGAGGGTGATATCGAATAAATAAAAATATGTATAAATGAGCTATAATATAATTTAAATACATTTTAACGAACATACTAATTGTATTCAAAAAACGGATGGGTCTTAATATTATTAATGGTCAATTGTCATCATCATCTGATAATCATGATATAATGATATCAGGCCGAAGAAGTTCATCTGGAGTTAATTTAAAGAAAATTTCAAGTTCATGTCATCGGTCTAGCATTTAAGATGGAAGTTCAGAAAAAGGTGTTTCTTATAATTAAGAAAATCATCTAAAGGAATACCACAATCACGAAGAAAACAAAAAGAAAATGATATTCATAATTCAAGTCAATCCGTGGTGGATCCAGGATTTTGGAAGAGGGAGACGGGACAAGATTTTGTATATACCTTAGACAGTGCCATTTTACTTGTTAGATTTCAATGACAGTTTGAGTTTTATTAGATAAAATAGTGTATTATTTGCTTAACAATTTCAAATACAACAAAAAACAACAAGTGCCTCGTTCAAAACCATAAAATTTTACATAAAATCAAATACAAAAATCGATGTGATGTTTTGACTTGGGAAACTCATTAATGACTGTTTCAACATCAATCGACGTCCCTTGATAAATATACATTAATGCTAATCCATTTAATCTCGTTTCAGACATTGCTGAACGTAAATAACTTTTGATTAATTATAAAACCGAAAAAGTACACTCCGGTGTCATTATAGTTATTGGCAGTGTTGCAAATATATTTAATAAAGCTTTAATACTTTGATATAAAATGTTTCATTACAAGCATTGAAAGCTTCAATAGTTGTACCTGGGATGATTAAAACCTTTCGCTTAGCCGAAGATCTATTATTATTTGGTGAATTTGTTGTTGTTTTGGTCTTGTTGTATATTTTTATCCATTTATTCTTCCATTGAAGAAATTCAGATTTAATATTGGTAAATGAAATAATTGAATAGCTGGTAATACATCATCAAATATTTTATTGTGAATATATTTTAGAATAATACATGAGATAATTGCTGCTTGCTTCATATATGTACTAAAACGATCTTTTAGCGATACAAGAAAATGATCCAATAATAGAATAAATAAACTTAATTTATAATATTCATATTCATTAGCAGTTGGAACACTGTTTCGATCTCGCTAAAAACAGGAGAATTGTAGAGAGAATCTGGGGTAATATATTTCGATTCACCTGTTTGATGGATAGTCGTAGCATTGTGGTGTTTGTTCGTGTATACTCAGCTAAATCTGTTGCCTCTTCGAATAAATATTGATATTCTTCATCTGGATCATTACGAATCATTTGTATTACTTGAACAACATCATCGATTGCATTGATACATTCCATTAAATCAATTTGGCTATTTTGTAGACTACCTAAAAGATAAATCTATGTTAGGGCACTATCTGATATTCTCTTTAGTCAAATGTATTTCTGAGCGTGAGCGATGAACTTTTTGTAATTTACGAGAAACATTCAATGTGAAAGATAAAAGTTTATTTAACATCAGTAAAGCACATGGAAATTCGGATGTTAACAAAGCATTAAAAAATACTTGGGCTGTTGTTGATACTTTCCCTTTCATTATTATTCATAAGATCCTGCAATACTTCAACCATAGCAGGATATAACGAATAGAAAATATTTACTGGCGTTTGACGTTCAACCCATCGAGTAGCACAAACATTAGCAATTTTTGTCTGTTTTTTTTAAAAAAATATGTTTATCAGGTGAGTTTTGATTATTAATTTTATTTTGTAATTCTTTTCTTTTTAAATTTAACTTGTTTGCTTCAATACTGAGACGTTCTGTACGTATTGATGATGAATTGAAAAAGTTATGTATTTTCTTTATTGTAACAATTGTATTTTTAATAACTCTAATACTTGACAACCATTCATATGTCCTATAAATAATGGAAAAGATCACTTGCTTATTATAGATGGACAAATGTTAAACTGCACCCCTCCCCCTCTCCTAATCATAGGGCAACCATCATACCCATGGCCGATGTAAAACTCTTGATTTAAACCTGAAATAAAAAGTTCAAGGTCAATTCAATGACAAAAATTCTGTATTTTTAATACCTATATCAGCTACTTCTTTTAATAATAAATTTGCTAAACCAATTGCTGTACTATCAACAACAGGAACAACTTTAATAAATTTTTCTTGTATCAGACCATTAAATACATAACGTAAGCATAAAGTTGCTTGTTGAACATCAGCAACATCAGCTAAAAAATAGACAAGCAAAACTCTAGAATGTAGTTTCAAATTTAGAATATCACCAATTACTTCAATCAATTGATTTTGGATAGTTTTTTATATGTATGTGACATTTTTATCGAAAGATTGTAAATGTTCTCGTAAAACAAGATCACCAACTTCTAGGCGATAATGCAGTAAGACTTTAAAATTATCATTTCTAACGATAGACTCTTCATTAGACGATAATCTGCCATCGTCTGGATAGCCACATAAGGGGAAATTTTGGCGATCACACACAAGAATTGTTTCAACAATAGGTTTTAAACATTCCCTATTTTCAAGAATTCGTTGTCATCGTTTATTATCAAGCATGACTTGAAACAATATTAGTAGAAAAAACATTAAATGTGAGAAATTTTGAAATATTCAGTAGTTCGTAATTCTAAAATACTCAGATAACAAATTAAAATCTTTTCTCGATTAAGTTCATCAATTAATTGCAATGCGAACAATTTCTCAACTTAATTTTCAATTCTTTAGACTGGAAATGAGGATATTTGAGTCAGCTATCAACAAAAGGTCTCCCTAAAGTTCATAAGATATAATATATCTGTGTGAAATGTGTACTAGAATCTTGCATTTATTCAGACATTTATTTCAATAGATATATCAGGTTTTTCCATAAAAATATATAAGAAAAATTCGGCTCTGTTCATATTATCCTGGTGATACTTTGATCTGGAATGAACTGTTATATATCCATCTTCACCGAGTAATTTTCTGTAATCAATTAATTATTTATTCGCGAGTTTACCAAATGATCCGATTTGTTTTGTTGTAGTCAAAAATAGTACACACGGCATACAATATAGACCTTTTTTATTCAAAGAATATTTTTAACTATTTATAATTATCTAAATGAATTTTCTTTAAATAACGTTTTTCAGTAACAATTTGACCATTTTTCATGGACCTTCTCTCACTATACAGCCAATTAAATTGATCATTTGGTTTAAAAAGATTGGTTAATAAACTATACATTTTTTCATCGGTTATTTTACCGCCCACAAACAATCCAATATCATTGTCATTGATCGATGTTAATGCAAATGGTGATGTTGTAGTGTGTCGGTCACAAGTAGTTGGAATGCATGGAGTCGATTGATCAGAATTGGTTGAAATAGATGAAATTGATTGATCAAAACTTATTTTTGTTGCTGAATTGGTTTTGCTTGCTGTGATTCATCATTAACAAAACCTTTCCTTGGAAAATAAGTTGTAATTGAATTCATATTGTAGTATTAACATGAAAATCGAAAGATCGAAAAAATAAATCATAACTGCTTATAGAGCAGGGAAAGATGAATAGAGAATTTTTCATACTTAAACGATTGACTGATGTTGGTTAATAATATCTGGTAGGAAAAAATTGGAAATACACATATTTCTGCAGCACAATGAAATATATCAAATATTTTTAAATAGACAATAAAAAGAAAAGAAAATCAAGTGCAGTCTCTTTCTCTTCTTACTAACTGCGTTGATAAATGAGAGAAAAGCGAACTTTAAGTGCATTCTCTGTTTCATCGTCTATCAAAATAGAGAAACGCAGAAAGAGTTGAAATGATGACGAATTTCAGTCGGATGAAAAATGTAAATGTATACATCTTGTGGGAGATAAGAACGTCCACTATTTGAAGGGAAAAGAATGCTCTTAAAATGGTTTTTGAATAATTAAGAAACATTTATATCATGTTACAAGAAGTATTAAATAATTCATAATTCTAAACGTAATTTTTCGTATACGCAAAATGTTCGAAGTGAGGAAGGAACGACCGCTGTTAGGAGGTGGTATTGACATCTCTTCAGATGTAGCCCGTTTATGTTTGTCTCGTTCATCTATAGAGATATTTTTCATTTCGTTCTTCACTCGACATTTTCCTTTCGTTGTTTCTTCTTCTTTTCTGTATATCATATATATGAATTTTTCCTTTCCTGTCTATTACATATATGTGGTCTTTTCCTTTCGTCTTATATATGTCATCTTCTCATATGTAACGGGTGGCGTATAATGAATGAGCCTCTCCGTATTTTCCATTTTTCTCCCCTATTTTTCGGCATAGAAAAGCACATTTTTTTATCAAAAGATTCCTCGTGAAATTCTCTACAAAACCATATATTTTTATTATTTTACATAATCTCCATTATTTTGTGACATTCGATACAATCTATTCGTCCAAAAATTACAACTTTCAAAGACAACAGTTTTTAGAACTTATTTCTTCTATTGTTGTTCCTTTGAATATCACTCTATTGAAAACAACGAAATATACCATAAGATGCAGCTTGAACAGCTCTACAAAGTGCAACCTAAAGTTTATTGTAATTGTGTACTTTTTGTTTTCGAAAACAAAAAAAATTTTGTGTGATCTAATTTTGCTATTGTGGAAAAATGTTTTTTTTGTACGAACGAGAGTATCTTTTTATCAATTAATATAGTTCTCTAAATAAAAACAAAGTATATCACAAGATGCAGCGTGAAAAGCTCTACAGTTTACAAAGAACAGTTTTTTTTCTTTCTATACTTTTTACGCTCAAAGAGGCCTCGAATTCTGTGCGACCGGTTTCCCATAACGACAAAATACTGGTCGCACAAAGTTTTTCTGTTTTTGAAAACAAAAGATACACAATTACAATGAACTTTATTTTGCAGTTTGTAGAGCTTTTCAAGCTGTATCTTATGGTATATTTTGTTTTTGTTGAATACATTGATATTCGAGGCAACAATAATCGAAGAATTAATATTTGCTCAAAAAAATTTCAAAAAGATGTTGTGTTTGAAAGTTGTAATTTTTGGACGACTAGATTGTATCGGATGTCACAAAATAATCGAGATTATTTAAAATAATAAAAATATATGGTTTTGTAGAGAACTTTATGAGGAATCTTTTGATAAAAAAATTTGCTTTCCTATGTCGAAAAATAGGGGAGAAAAATGGAAAATACGGAGAGGCTCATTCATTATGCGCCATCCGTTATTATATTCGATGGGTTCTTTCCACCATCATCTGATGGACAGTTCCTAGAGATGTGTGATCTTCTTGCTTATATATAGCATGCGACTTTTCATGAATAAACCAGAACGATATACGTCTACATTCATCTCATCTCGACGATCTAGAGTTAGACACCTAACACCGCTCCCCTTAAATCCCTACTGTGCTCTTTGAGAAAAAAGAATATTTGATAAAAATTTAGCCATTAAGAAATCATAAAAAAAATCTTAAAAAGACTCAGTTGAGAAAAATACAGCTCTTTCTTTGTAAAAAAAAATATTTTCTTTGAGAAATATGCGATTTTATGTAGACTTTGATGCTGATTTAGAATATAATATTTCTAAAGAATTTAATGAAATTAACGTCTTTGAAATTTCATAATTCTAAAAGTTATGAATGACTGATCGAATATACTGCATTTGTAGTCATTCGACTATTTGACCGTTTTTCTTAGACAAACAATGATTGAATTAAAATGAAACGTATACATTCGTAGCCGATATTTCCAGCAGCATACTTAATCTTGAGTTTTCATTATGTATGCCTCTATATTTAGGTGAAAATATGCAGGAGAAAAAAGTATTGAATAAAAAAAAATAAGTACTCCATAACTGCATTCCACATATTCAGATTTGAATAGGGATATAGTTATTATGTACAAGGATGACTTTCTCGCTTGAATAGACAACAATAGCTCACTTATGAATAACATTTATTAAACAATCTTTTCTCTTTAGTTTCCTCCTATACATGAGTATCATAAACAAACATGCATTAGTATGATAGAACTTTCAAATGAAATACGTGACATAATTATTTTAAATTGACGATATATAACCAACTGTCGCCTGTATTACTAATTAGTCTTATTAAAAAAGATATTTTCCTATAGAATAGTGCTTTTTATGTGGGCTGAAAAAAAGCATGTCATTATATTCTAGAAAAGTGTGCAATTTTTTCCTAGTTTATTTTCATATCGTGCTGTTTCTTATAAGATTACGAGACATCTATTTTTCTAACATTTACTTACTTGCTTTTGTTAATAAAGATCTAAAGACGATGTCTGTGACAAATCTACCCTTTTTTCAACAAAACATGATTCGATATGGCATGACTACGTATTTTACATTAGGTATTGTGGGTAATATATGCAACTGTATAATATTTATACGGCATTTGAGTCGTCCGAATCCTAGTTCTATTTATTTACTTTCTCTTTCAATTTTTGCTATTATTTATTTAATTTGGGTAATGACTCCACAGTTTCATACATTAAATCATCCTGATCCTCAAACAACATCATTACTATATTGTAAAATAAGACTTTATGGTGGTCATGTATTGGGTCAATGTCTTCGTTATGTTATCGTATTTGCCTCCGCTGATCGATATTTTGTTACAAGAACAAATGTTCGTATTCGATCATTACATTCAGTTGACATTGCAAAAAAGCTTGTGTTCATTATGTTATTAATATGTTTATTAATTGCTATACATCTTCCTATTTTAATGGATATAAGAGGTGGTATTTGTGGAATGTTTGGTTTGTACAAGTTAATTTATGCAATTTATCAAATTATCTTAGTTGGTATGTTGCCACCAGTATTAATGTGCATCTTTAGTACTCTTACTATTCTTAGTCTAAATCAACGACATGGTGCTCAGGTACGTGGCAGACAAAGAGATCGATATCTTATGCGTATGATTACTGCGGAAGTAATTGTAAATATTGCTACATCAATACCATATTCATCTAATCTTGTCTATGGTGCAGCAACGTATTATGTAGTGGGGAAAAGTGCTCAACGACTTGAAATTGAATCATTTATCACATTTTTTACTCAATTTCTGGCTTATATTATAAGTGTTGCACCGTTTTATGTATTTATCTTAACATCAAAACCATTTCGGCATGAATTCATAAATCTACTGATTAAATATTGGAATAAATGCACATCAAGACGAGTTCGAATCACTCCATTAAACCGAAAAAATACTGCAGTACTAATTCAACGTACAATAATTTATGACAGACAGCATAAAAAAATATTGCACAAGTTTCAAACTGGTTTTTTAAATTTTAATAACATTTAATTACAAAAAATACAGTCAAACAACATTTTAATCATACACACTGTCGTCCTATTTCTTAAAAACAGCATGAAACTTCGCGTTAGATGACTCTTTCTTAATCAAATATAATTAATTAAAAATATGCATAGTTATCAAGATTTTTAAATGAAAATTAATGAAGATTAGTGCTAAAAAAATTTCTATATATTTAGATTCTAGAGAAGTTCTTTGAGTCCATTCAAATGTCTGCGGTGTTTGGAAATATGTTTTCAATTGTTATTAATAAAAAAAAAGGAATAGGAAGCAGACTCCGCTGGAAAATTTATTCTATTGAATGTGACCAAATAATCAGCATGTTCTATCTATAAGATATGAAAGAGAGTTATTGTTTATTTAAACTTGTATGATTTTGATTATTATTTATCTTTATTACATCTGCGTTAATAAGGAAATACTGCCATTATATCTACTTTAATTTAGCTAATCATCATTTAAATATTTCTTCTCTTTAAAAGATATAAATTAGTTGTAGGTATAATCTAAATTACATCAATTCAACTAAAAATTGAATTATGTCTATCTGTTTTTACATGCATCTTCGAATGATTAAATAGTGAATAATCAAAATCTTAATTATTACTTTGTCAGTATTTATCAAACCATGTATTACATCACTTAACTATACCATTTTGTACATCACAAAAAACAACTCAAATTCTTTGGACAAAACTCACCTATGAGATATTTCAATGTATACTTGAAAAATAAAGAATAGTTTTGAATTTAATCATAAACAAGCTGATTTATGAGAAACTGTTATATTATCTTTGATTTTCTTATATTGTTATAAAATATGTGATTTGTGAAAATTTTAATCGATGATAGTGAAAAGGAAAAGGATTAGAATTTCTAAAAGGATTTGAGGAGTGAATGTAAGATTTGGTTTACACAGAAATTCATATGGATGAATTAAGTAGATCTACGAGAAACTTCAAAAAAAAATATGGTGTTGAAATTGAGTTTGTCTAATTGTATATAGAGCCACTGAATACTAAAGAACCTTTCATAGTTTTTGTTCATAGTTCTTATATCTTATTAGTAATGATTAAACTTTTTTACTCTATGATTCAATGAATAGCACTCGTTCCAACTATATTTGTAACACCAGCAATTGTTGCGGCATTCATTTGGCCAGCTAAGAAGAACGGTATGTGATGACTACCTGTATCGGTCACATAAATATTGTCCATAAAATTTATTGTAACATCTCTCGGTTGAAGCAATTGAGTTGATAAACTTCCACCTATTCTAGTAGAGCTACCACCAAGAAGTGTCCAACTAGTAGCTCCTAATATCCAACAAACAATATTCTTAGCACAATAGTTAGTTATAATAAGACTATTAGTAATTGCGTCAAAATGAAGACCAAGAGGATTACATAATCGCATTATTCTTGTTTTTTGATTAATCAAGGAGCCCGGTGTAACTGCAATAAGAATATATTTATAATGAAATTTCATAGTTTACTTCATGATTAATCAATGAAGCGAAAATTTAGTTTTGATAGAATCTAATTTTAGCTGTTTTATTTGCGTATTGTGATTGTTTGATTATTTTGACAATGAAAACCAACCTTATCAGTTTATCAAACATAATCGATTTTTTGAAATGAATTCGAATCAATTTATTGAATTATATTTCTTAAACGTAATCTTATAACTCTTCATAAAAAGAGTCTTATCATCTTGGGACATCTGATATTATAATTGGAGAAACTAATAACTGATAAAATCAATTAAATACCAATATGTTGTTCTTCATAATCTAAGATATATTTGCCAATAGACGAACCTATATGTAATTTATAAAAATTTTTAAATTCGTCGGATAATAGCTTTTTAAACAGCAAACTAAGTATTTCGATCAAATTCTCTTCTGAATACTTTGTAAAAGATGTAATTTGTAATAATTGTAATAACCTTTCAAAGATTTTTATTCTATACTTGTGATAATTGTAATGATGATGGAATTGAGATTGATCTTGTCACGAAACTAACTCGAATAGTTTGAAAACGTTCCATTGTCAAATTTACTTGTTCTATTTTATTTTTACATTAAAACAACAAAAGAAAATCAATTTTTTTGCTTTCTACGTGCTAAAGAAGCCTTCTGTAGTTGAACAAAAAAGAAACCTTTGTCTATTTCTCGAAGAATTTTTTTAAACAAAGAATTGCTTGTTTTTTATAATTAGCCACTTTTGTGTATTCTCATCCAGAGTCTTTTTTGGAATTCATTTTAATTTGTTTTCTTTTTTCTTATCTTGGAACTATTAACAAAATATTTATCGGCGAAAGGAAACATGCATTGCAGTGATAAATTATCATGAAAATTATTTCTTATTGTTAAAGTTAAAGCTAAGATATAGAATTCTATTAACACACGTTTAATAATCATATAATTTTAATCATAAAACAGATAAAATAGTACTACAATGCAGCGATTCATTATTAGTTCTATTATTAAGTTTATAGACAGGAGAATGATATTACATAGGTTTAACTAAAAGCTTTGAGATTGTTAGAAAAATATGAAGAAAGATGGATATGTCCAGTTTTACTTTATTAAATGTTCAATACAGTCATCATGATTATTTATATTGAGTTTCATTCTTTCCAACAGTATGAAAAGATCTTTTTAAAAATTTCTTCTGTAATATTTTGCATAAGGTTGAAAATCGCGTTAATCAATGATTTTTCATTTAGTTAATCAGTTGAATTACACTTCATATATGATGTAAAGAATATAGAAAATAAAGCTTTTGATTCAAATCTACTTCAATGAACAATCATGATCAACGTAATAGAATTACTGAAAGCGATACATAGTTATTCATATTTTATTTTTTGACACGAATACTATAAGTTATTATTCGTGTCATTATTGTATTTTTCTGTCAATTAAGCTATTCCAAACTATGACTATTCTGTGTGTACAAAGAAGGAAAATTTTGCAATGTACATCCTCTAAATAGTTGTTCGTTCTATGCA
>JAJEKB010020847.1:1199112-1231834 GCA_022393335.1 Macrotrachela quadricornifera | reverse complement strand
TTCTTGAGTGATTACGTTTTTGAGCGCCTTATCTGAAAATGATATTCTAAAAGAAAAACAAGAAGAACGTGACAAAAACCAAGCGTTTATTCGGAGTTTTTCCCTCCTCGGAATTCATCTCATCTTCTTCGTTGTTCTCGTCATCAATTATCTGTTCTTCGACCTGTTCGGCAAAACAGTCCGATTTTTTGAACGTGTTTTCGATATTCTGTGCATGATCAAGATAGGAGGCGGCGGTCGCGGCGTCCAACGAATCCATCCATGTTTGGGCCAAATTTCGAACGTCACTCAGGCGAAAATTGGTGATGTGCTCACGCACATATTTTTTGAGACCAGCCCACGCGAGCTCGATTGTATTAAACATATAATGTTTTACAGGCAAGCTATAAAACAGTCTTATATATAAGGAAAGGATTCACAATAATGACTACTAACCGTAAGGTGCTAATATCATACGCTGCTGCCGCTTCATCGACGATGTAACGTTTTTCTGGTAAATTGTCAAAAGCAAGCTCAAGGAGTACTGCTTTGGTGGCCTTTTCAGGAATGGAAATTCTGTGGCGCCTGAGCCAGTCGCTTATCAGTTCCTTTCGCCATGATCTTTTTGGTGGCATTGTATCTTCTGTTAATCGGTTATGCCAAGTAGCATTATCGGGTGCCAGAAGCACTTTTGCATCTCTTCCTGCAATAGTTTTATTTCATTTCAAAGCGAAAATGCGAGATAAAAGGAAATTTACCGAGTTGTTTTCGTATAATTGATGACGTTCGATCAATTCATCGTACGAAATGCTTGGAATCCATACTATGGTCCTCAGTGGATTCAAAGATGTCGATCGATGGTAGATGAAAGCCGGACTTTGACAAAAGAGCAGAGATGACAAGCCTTTCGCCTAAATAAGAATATATACTTATGTATTTTTAAAAAATTCCTTGCCTTTGCCTTTACTTTGTCGCAGACGACCACTACCTGTCATACCATCTGCCCAAATAAAAGACTTTTCTTCGTTTTGGTTGCACCATATCTCATCGTGCCAAAAAATTTTGCTACCATCAGAGCGTGCTTCATCAATAGCAGCAAAATATCGTGCGCAAGAAGCCATAAAGGAGACAGCATCGAGAGGCACGACGACTTTGGACGTTCGTTTGTATGAAAATTCCAGTTTTTTCATCCATCACCATTAGGGGTGGCACTTTATCTTTACTTTACCCAGTAAAGTGGAAACGTACAACTTTACTTTACTCGGTAAAGTAAAGTTGAATACTTTACTTTATCCAGTAAAGTAAAGTAATTCTACTTTACCAAAATATTAAAGTTAAGTAAAGTAAAGTAAAGTGAATGTTCGTAACTGAAATTTCTTTTTATATTCTCAGTTGATCATCATGCGTCGATAAAGCTACAATGTGTCAAAGTGTTTTAGGTATCGACGCGTTATAAAATACGTGAGAAAAAGGTGCAGTAAAAGCGAAAGCCGTTAAAAAGATGTTAAAAAGATGTTGAATCTCTATCAGCGAAAGAAAAAGATCGTTTTGCCAATCTTAGTTTACTTCAGTTTTTACATTTAAACCACAATATCCTACTTTACTTTACTTTACTTTTTTGGGTAAAGTTTACTCACTGTACTTTACTTTACTGGGTAAAGTAAAGCTGAATACTTTACTTTATCGGTAAAGTAAAGTTAGATACTTTACTTTACTGGTTAAAGTAAAGTGAAATACTTTACTTTACTAAGTAAAGTGAAATACTTTACTTTACTAAGTAAAGTAAAGAAAATACTTTACTTTACTTTTCTTTTTTCAAAGTGAAATAAAGATAAAGTGCCACCCCTAATCACCATAATGATGTCGTTGAGCAAATGGGAAAGTTAGGATCATCAGCCAGAATACGATTGAGAACCTTCTCCGTTGTAGGATAAATTCTTTCCACTAATGTGAGATGGACATGATAACTGGACAGATATAAGCATGTACACATATTCCTGAACTCAAAACTTACTCACCGAATATTTTCTTGCTCTTCTTCGGAAAGACCAATACGCGGACGATCAGAATGAGAAAGCTTTCGTGGTGGACGAGCAACAGGTATTGCAACATTCCCAATGTCGTCAGTGGAAGAACACGTTGATGCAGTCGTTGATGATCGTGGATACCAAAGTCGTCGAGTGGCCTCCATTTGTTCGTGCTCTTTGTCTTGCTTTGCTTGATCAACCGCTCGCTTTTCTTCCATTATTCGGTCTCGCTCCTCTCTCATTTCTTGTTTCAATCTTGTGATCGATGCCAAAGAAATACCAAGCATTGATTTAAGTCGGTCGTTGACGTTGTTAAGTGGAATTACAGGACCGTTTTTTTCATTTTCCACGAACTTGATTACATTGAAAATTAACTGCTTTAGCTCTTGTGAAAACTCATAGCCAGTACGCATGATTATCGATATGATATACAGTGCTGCCACCTCTTCTGCTTTTAGCAGAAAAATTCTGCTTTTTAAAGATTTTTCTGCTTTTTTTCTGTCCTTTCTGCTTTTTCGATATTTTTCTGCTTCTTTTATTATTAGATTATTCATATTTTTAGTCAATACTTCTCATCTTAAAGATCATTTTTTCTAACTCTAAAAACAAATCCTTATTGATAACCAACTGATATTACTTTTTTTATTCTAGTTCAGCTTCAACTATAACTTGTGTTTTCTATTTTCTAAAACGAAACCCAATAGATATTATTTCTATTTACTCCATTCTTTACCTGTTTCTCCTTTATCATACTTTCTATCATTGGATTCGTATGAAACAATATATACATTCTCTTGCGCATTTGTTTAATGAATGTAAATAATTAAGGCGATTAGCATAAATAGTTATCATATAGAAACAGAAAGAATGAGTAACGATGCTATTAATAAGATGAGTGATGAAGATAATAATACCGAAGAAGATAATTTTTAAATTTTAGTGATTGAAAAATCATCAGAATCATCCGGAGTTGAACGAAAAAGAAAAAGATTGAAAAAGGATGTGTTTAGCCCTTTCAGAGCGGTAGTACAAGGGTTGTATCATCTATTTTCTTAGTGAGAAAAATATTTCGTTCGCACTTGAGTATTAAAACTTCCTATACATAGAGGTCATGAAGCACTCCCACTACCATGTCTTACATATCTTTGCTTAATGCTGTATATATCCTTCTGAGACATTCTCCTCTCTTTCTGCAATTGTACCACGACTTCATAGTTTTCCCTTTTCCTCTGACATGTTGATTTACCTTTAATCGGAAGTTTAGAAGAAACCGACTTCGGCTTGTTGCTTTTTTCCTTCAATGTGTCTCTAGTTAACTTATTTCTCTGACCCAGCCAATTAACTCAGAATGAATTATTATATTTGAATGACTTGGCTTGAGTGGTTAAGTCCCTCTATTTTGACGCTAACCACGTAAATCTTGGAAGATCTTCTTCAGATAAAAAGTGTAAATTAGTACTGCCACGACCTGCTGTTCGATCGGATAGTGGAAGGTATTTGCCTATCAATGGAATACGAAAGAGATGTGCCTACTGTAGCATAAAATAAATGCAAGTTTGATCAACTATCGAATGCTTTACTCGCAAACTGGCTCTTCATGTAACACAAAGCTTTTATAAGAACACTTGGAATCAGACTCAACAAACTGATAAAAATAACCAATTTCTGATAGGAATAAAATTCCGTCCTGGAAGGGTTAATAAAGAGTGATTGAATATTAGTGAATATCGAGTATTTTTCAAAGAATACAATTTGAAGAAACGCCATTTCTGCTTTTTTTCTGCTTTTGGGTAGCAAAATTTCTGTCATTTTCTGCTTTTTATATATTTTTTTCTGCTTTTCAGACTTCAAAAGGTGGCAGCACTGATGATATATGACGAGATATTTTTAATCAGAATGAATAAAGACATCCGCCCTGGATGGATGAAATGAAGATAAGAGTTACTGAATTACAAGAGGCGGGTTATATGTGTCGCTGGACTACAATATGCGATAATCAACAACACGAAAGCTCAGAGGAAAACGACCACATATATAACCAGAGCACGAATTCATCGCTCGAAAGCTATTTTATGGCTGATTTCACATTAGGATTAAGTTCAAAAATGATAAAAAGTATTTCCTTTCGACTCAGCGTGGTCGAAAATCTATGCATCCGTAGTGAAAATCGATTAACAAAAAACTTCATTTTTTGAAAATTTTCAAAAATAAATGCGGAAACTTCGGATTTTATCCGAAAGTTGTGTGTACTACAAAAAGTATACCAGACAGATAAGTCATCCTAGTATGTCTGGACACTAAAATTATTATACGAAATCTTTTTTAGGAGCATGATTTTTGTTGACTGTTGTTCATCTGAAAGGATTTGAGATCGAATACGGCTTATATTTGAACTCTACGCCTTCATTTACCCTAACGACAACCACTTTTCTCATAACTCGATTTTTATTGATTACTGCTCAGCCAATGGGGTTTCGAGGCACATGGAGTAAAGATTCGAGTTCTCCGATCCAGAGAACTTCGAAGTAACATATCTGTGATCAGAAAATAGGCCCCTAATTCTTGGTCAATGGGACGGTTGACAACATCGGAACCACTTCCCGCATAATTATATTTGCCGGATAGATGAATTGCGCTTCTTATTTATTTATACATTATATACTATTTTATAGCTTATAAAATTCTTTATCGAATGGTATATAACAAACGGGGACTTTATGCGACTCTGATAGAAAAATTTCTTACGAGAACGGTGATATGTCGATCTTCCCATAGAATAAAAATTAACTATCTTGAGTGTATGCTCGTTTTTTTAACCTTGTCTCGTGAACGGTTTGTTCCTTTGAGCTTAAGGTCTCAATTGAATAGAAAACAGTTTAATCTATATATTCACTACACCCAAGTGAGAAAGTTATGAGATAAAAAACTGACATAAGCCAAAAACTGCGTAAATTCAACAAAATAGTATAATCCGAGAGGCAGTATTTTAAACTTTTTCACATGGTGCACTAGGCCTTGTATTTACTTTTTTATAATAAGACAGATCTCATCAGGATACATCCCTTGTCAGTAAATTGTAAAGAGAAAATACAGGCGTGCTCAGTTAGCATGGACCACACTATATGCGACCTTATCCGGTGACCACTGATTCTACTCTCAGAATGATATAGTACCTTTAGAAATCACAAAAATGAAGTTCAGATTCGTGTTTAGCTTGGAAAACTGGGTAAGAAGAGTTATTTTTGAATGGATTTGCGTTTATACCTAGTGGGATTACGATCGTTAGCCGCCCCATGAATCTATAAGAGATATGTGATAGATACAGGTCTCAGTATTTTCCTAATAAATCACCAATATTAATAGCTATTGAGTTTAGAATTTTAGCCTTCGATAGTCCTTTTGACTAGCTCCAAAACCAGACAATTGAAGAATCCCCAAACTACTGATTATTTGAGACATGTGCAGGCACTTTGGCTTCTGAATGCAGTTTTTGTGCATTTTGAGACCTTTTCAGCCAACGTTTTGTTAGAAAGCTATAATTTGGTTCAAAACTAATATCAGATTCGGAATCAGCGCTAAAAACTGAGTCGATTAATATATGTTGTAAATAATTCGGAGAAAAAAATTTTTTTTTGAAAAAATCCCTGTAGTCCCCCTCAGCGATGGTCTCATCAAAAATGACAATTTTTTCGATAATTCAGCCATTTCTTGACGGATCCTTCTCACCTTCGAACTCGACCGAGATATTCATAAGAACATTCTGTATAGAAAATTTTGTCACAATTGGACGAGCCTAGGGCGAGTTATCGTGTAAACGGCCGGACGGCCATACTGACCGATTCTATAGTGTACTCACTTTTTGAGTACAAAAAAGCCGAAAACGGTGTTTAGTAAAGTACCTGTAATTTTTGAAGGACTCAAGCTAAAAAACTGGGGTTTGCATAGTTTTGTAGGGAATCGTTTGGCGGTTCGAATGCGCTATTTGAAGGAAAGACAAAAGCTCTTTTAAGTAATCGCAGTGACACGATTTTTAGAGATCTAGAAAGAAAACCATCAAGAAACGTTGCAAAAAATATCCATAATATACAGTTCGATGGGTCTAAACACCCTCTTTCCAGCGGTGAAAACCGCAGCTCTCCATCATGTACCTATCAAAAGTTATTCGAAAAATACCCACTGCTCTTCTATCTTGAAATGGATATTAAATCAATTTTAATTATATATTGAAAAAAATAAACTTTTATGTAGAATAGGGTTATCTCATGTTGATAATAAATGTTGTTTTTCTCTGATGAAATATATTCTTCTATATAAATATTTTCTTAATTGTTGTTTTCAAAAAAAAAAAAACGATAAGTTAAACATCATTCAAGTTAAAATAAAATTTTATCAAACGAAAAAAAATCGAAATTCTTTTCAATATAATTTGATTTTAATAGAATAAATTAATATTTTATTTTATATATCAAAATTTCTTTATTAATATCGAACATAATACAATTTTTTTTAGTTATTCTGTTATTGAAAATTTTGAGATTTCAAATGAATACATTATATAGCTACATGTTAAAGCGAAATTAATTTATTCGAAAGATTGATACTTTTTACAGATAATCATTTTCATCTACATAGAAATTTTATTTTCTTATAATAATAAACAAAAGATTTATTTCTTTATTTTACAATACATTTATCGATAAAATATTTTTGCATAAGGAAAATATTCTTCTAAAGTATTGGAAGGTTTTGCTTGTCCAGTTAAATATAATTTACTAATTTTAGCACAATTAATTCGTGTAATATCTCTTGTAAAATTTTCTGTTACTTGTTCTAAAGATTGATATTTTATATAAAGATCAATATTATTTTTGAAAGATGTTTTAATATCAAATAGAAATTCTTCTATATAATCATTATGAGCATTAACAATAATAAGTTGATTAAGAAAAGAATATTCAATAAGAGATAAATTTCGATTATCATTATTTGATTGATAAGATTGTTTATCATTTTGTGATTTATGATTAAATAAAGATAATGATTCCATAAATGGAAATGATTTTTGAATTCGAAGAAAAAATTCATGTTCAAAAGGATAATCATCAAATAATGAAACAAAACGAACATATTTGAATAATCCACCTGGAAAATTATTTGTAATAATACCATGATATCTCATTAAGGATGGATATGAGTAAATATGACAATAACTTCGTTTTGTTTCTGGTAAATATTCAACATAAGAAATAATATCATTTGGAAAGTCAATGAATGTATGTTGAATATCTTCTGTTGATAACAACGTATTCATTTCGTTATGGATAAACATAAATGAACTAATAGAAAATGTAAATTGATTTAATTGTAACATGTGATTAATAATGTTTGTCTTTAAATAGTTTCCATCAATAAATGTATCATGAACATTAACTCTAAGACATAAACCAAGTTCGATTAAATTTGTCATTCGAAAGAGAAGTGAAAGAATTGTTCCATTATGGTTATATGTTTCGCTATTACTGGAAAGATAAAAACATTTTAGATTTGGTAAACTGCCCTAAAAAGAAAAAAACGTTTGTTTTATTATTTCATAAAATTAAGATTTTTCTTGTAAAACAAACTTGATTTGGAATATCATTTGTAGTAAAAATATCACCCACATCAATATATAGAGTCTGAAGTTGATTAAAACGACCATCAAGAAGATAAAGACAATCATCAAAACAATGTACATTGATATGTAATTTTAAAAGAGTTGAACAATGAATATTAGGAGATTCAAATATATCAAAATTTACTCGAATACAATTTTTATATGATGATTCAATTACTACTAAAGTAATCAGACAAGTGAATACAGTGAAGATTTCATAAAATATTTTTTCACTCTGAAGATTACAAAATGTTATAATAAGTGTTGTAATCTGATTTTTGAATATACGAGATGAAAGAATTTTATCTAAACAAAAATATATTGAATGATTTTGTTTTTTTTTAATATCTTTCATTTGTTCAAAATAAAATTCAATTATTATATCTTACCAGTAAAAAGAGATCGAGCTGATTCTTCATCAATATTATAAAGACCAAGAGTATCTAAATTAGGATAATTGGTAGCATGTAAAATATGTTTCATAGATGATGATTCAAGATCAAGCCAATTTATTTTATCATGAATTTCTGGGAGAATTTTTAAACAAAATCGATTTAACATCATATCAGAATGAAATAGATCGATAAAATCATTTGATAACCATTTGACAAAAGTCAAACGACTTGTAAAAATTTGATCATAAATTATTTTATTTAATCGTTGATTGACACCTTGAATAGAATAAAGTACATCAATATTATTTAATTTTTGAAAAATAATCATAAGAATTTCATCAGGTAAATCATTTAATCCAATACATGAATATTCCATATTCATTTTTATAAATCTATCCGATTCAATTTTTCATTGTTAATATTTATATTTATATACATTCATATATCCTTATTTGACTAATGTCGTCAATACAAACAATGATGTATATTGTTCCATAGTCAAAATTGATAATCAATATATTTTTATTCATTTCTTTCCTTTTCGCTAATATGTCATATAAGAAAAATTTATATTCATTCTATTTATTTATTTTATATAGTATGTATACAGACATTTTCAAGATTAAATTGATACTTAATTAAAATAAATTATTTAAAAAATATTTATTTAAACATTTGAGAAAATGAATTTAAACGTTTTAAAATAGACTCTATAAATATAAAGTCAATTGTAAACTTGTCATTCATGTATATATAAGGAAGGTACGCCTTAAAATTTTCTCCGTTTCGAGATACAATGCCCAAGAGTCTGAATATCACAATAACTTTTGGGTTAGCTAAGATTTTGTTCCAGTTATATGATTTATAAAAAAAAAACCAAAAAACTGGTTTTTCCGTGTATTTTGAGCATAATGTCAAAAGTTGTCCACTATTGCTTCCGCTATAGGATGACATGTTTTTATTTTACAAAAAGTTTTATTTTTGGTGAAAGTCAAGACTAGAAAATGTCTCTAGTAGTCACATTTAATATATCATGAATAATAGCAGTTATAAAAGAGATGTATTTATATGTCTTAGCATTATTTGTTTTCAATGAAACTTTGTGTACAAAAGTGACTAGCTATTACTTATGTTGTCATCAAATAAAAATTAAAATAATATATATTCTTTAGCATTAAAATCTGTTTTTCTTCTATAATGTCACCATAGATCGTTTTGTTATTTACAACATGGATAAATAGAATATGTATGACATTAAAACTTGAATAATCTATTGTAGGCTTGTAAAAGACAATAGATTTTAGTGCTAAAGAATGCGTATTTTTAATAATTTTTGTATGGTTAAAATATAGCAACAAAAATACTGCATTGAGTAAATTTGTTTTTGCTGTTTCTTCAACATAACGTTCAACCGCCCTGAAATTTGGTGACAACATAGGTAATAGCTAGTCATTTTTATACAAAGTTTTCATTGAAAACAAATAATGCTAAGACGTATAACTACATCTCTTTTATAACCTCTATTTTCCATAATATATTAAATGTGAAAGTTCCAGAGACATTCTTCAACCTCGAATGTCACCAAAATAAATTTTTTTTGTAAAATAAAAATATGTCATCCTATAGCGGCAGTAATAATGAACGACTTTTGATAAGTAATAGCTACCACAAAATCTTACCTAATCCAAAAGTTATTGTGATATTCAGATCCTTGTGCATTGTATCTACAAATTGACAATTTAAACAAATTCGATAGTTTATCAAAACACTTTCGTAAACTTTTCTTTCGGTCTAATTAACATATAAAAAAGATACACGATTATTATGTCAAATATATTGAATAATTTGAATATCAAATTTTTTTGAAAATCGTAATTAGATGCATATGATAGCATACTTATTGTTATTGTTTTATGATCGTTTCTATAAAATCAATATAATCTCATTGATGAGAGCAATCTATATTGCGTATGTTTTATACAAATAGTAAATTTCATGCTCATGATATACGCCAATTTGCATTGATCTCTTTAAGAACTAGGTTGAAATAAAAGAATGCGGAAAAATATCAAAGAAACTATTGTAATAGGATATTTTTCACTTTTAATAATGAAAATTCACCATATGAAATACTTTTACTCTTTTATTGTTATACCGTTCTAAAACGTACGACTATTACAAAAGAAATGGGTTCTATTCTCTGATTTCAACTATTCATAGGAGTATCATTGCGTATGCCATATTCTGATGATGCTAAAAGAGATTTGATTCAAACATGAAAAAATAATTAAACAGGAAATTCAAGTAAATTATGTATCATTGATAAATTTGAATATGAATACACAAAAGAGAAAACAATTTATTGGTATATACGAAATTCATTATTGTATCATATATTGAATAAAGCATTAAGGGAACAATCAATTAATATTGTATTATTATATCGATCCTTTATGAATGATTTAGCAAAAAGATTATCTGAATTATATTGGAATAATTTCAAAAATGATGATACATCTTTATCATGGTCAAGCAATTGCCAAGAAAGAATTTGAACAAATATAATTTAGTTAAATCATCATGATAGACTGATAGAAGTTATACAATCTAAAGGAAATTCTTATTTAGCAATGAAAGATTATCAACATGCTATTTATCATTGTAAAAAACGTTTTAAAACTACGTTATCAATTCTGCCATAATTCACATCGAGATATTATCACAAGTTAGAAAGATAATCATTCATTGATTATACGAATAAAAGAAAATTGACTTAGTTGAACTATGAACTATTGAAAAAATTTATTATTGAGAAAAAGTAGACGATTTTGTCTGAAAGTCTAAAAGAATTTGTCAATGAATTTTTTCTTTTTCGAAAATGTAATTTTCAATAAAGTGATATGAATACTCAAATTCTCAAGCTAGAAAATTAGTAACGAAATTCTATGGATTCTCTTGAAAAAATCATTACGAATTTCATAATTTATGTATTTTTAGCTAATAAAAAATCTACTCTGATATGACCTACAAAAATAATGAATGATAAAATGAGAAAGAAACTAATTAAGAAAATCTAACCAAAAAGTCAAATTAAAAAGATAAAATGAAGCAAATACTTTATTTAAAATACACTGAAAAGTCTAATTTAAAAAGCCAATTAACCCTTTGACTCTCGGTTTGTTTTGCAAAAATCAAAGCTTTTAAAAGTTATGTTGAAATATAATTTTTACTTTTTCACAAAAAATTTCACTTTCAACGTATGAGTGCCGTTATTGAATTCGGTAATTGTAATACAACGGGAAATGTTTTTATACGTTCTTACTCTTATCTTCTATCTGTCTCAGTGACATATATATATATATCCTACTAGATAGAAATAAAAGGAATTTACCGGATTTTATAGAACAAAAAGAAACATCTAGAATACTACAGAAAGTAGAAACTCATTAGGGCAGTGTTACGAAGAAGAAAATATACTAAGTACTTAGAAAAGAACGAAAAAAGTGATTATACTGGAATATATTAGACTGATAGAAAATATGGGTGGAATGTGTATGAGTATAAGTATTAAGAAAAAGATAAGAGAGGAAAAATATATTAGTATGATACCATCCAACAAACGATAAGAAGCTATTTTAAACGGTTTAAACATATATTATATATGTCTTTATTCGATAAAAGCGATGCGCACGTATATATGTGTTGCCGGGAGCTAAAGGGTTAAAAGACTGTAAGAGCTGTATAATGGATATTTTTCTACAAAATGACATTTAACAGATATATATGGTTCGTTATTATATTATAATGAAGAATTTTTGAAAAACAACCATACCAACTGATTAAATCTCACTTTTGTAACAATTTTTCATAATGTCATTAAAATGACTTGAGAACAAAGTGTACAACTACAACTTCTTTTGATCGAAAAATTGTCAAATATTCGATCAAAATGTACAATATTTATATATGATTATAATAAACCATGTTCTACTTCTTTATTATTCATATTTTTTTCGTTGTAATAATATAAAAAGATTTCTCTATCATATGATACTTAAATCAGCTTTTAAAATCATTAGAAAATGTTTGAAAAACAAAGAAGAAAAGAGATTATTTTATTCTGGATTATCTATTATTTGCAATAAATTAATAATCATCATTCTATGCACAATAATATAGTCTTTCTTCATTTACATTTTTACAAATAAATCAATAGAAAAATTAATAATTATTATTACCATTGAAAATAAATCTTATCAAGTACACGTTTGACTGTATAATTAGAAAGTAATTTTTCTTGTTCAATTATTTCTTGTAAATTTTCAATCATTTTATTATCTGCTATTGATATATTCAGACATAATAAATGAAGATCAAGAATATTTTTCATATTAATTTTCATTAAAATAAATCGTATAAGTATATTAATATTAAAATCATTTGTACATTTTATTTGAAGATATTTCATATGTGGACAAAGATCAATAAAAAAATTGTATTTGTTCAAGTGTAATCATTTTTTCAAGTTTAACTTTTTTAATTTTGTTTTTATTTGATGATATATTCATTCCTAATGTAGGTAAATATGATACACTTAATGTATTAAGATTAGGTAAAGAATTTATAAAATCAATAAGTAAATTAGTAGAAGAATAACATAAATCAATATTTAAACAAGTTATTTTAATTAAATCAAATATACAATTTATTTTCTTAAGAAAATATTTATATTGTTCAATATCACAACGATTTATTGCATTAAGTTCAATATCTTCAGAATTTGAGAGTTTTTCTATATTAATATTATTATCATCTTGTGTTAAATTCAAACTTTTATTTCTATCATTCTCTGTATATTCACACAAATAATACCATTTTTTTCTAAACAAAACAAATATATAAATTTCCTAATAATTACAGAAATTTTTCTTATTATTTACTTAAAAGGCTGAATTTTTTAAATTATTCGATTATTAATAGAAGAAATTGATGGTTGAATTTCTAATTCAAAATTCCATTGTCGTTCAATCCAAAATGATGATGTAAATTGATTTATTTGTTGATGATATGAATTTATTTTAAAATTATTTCGAATTGTTTCTTCATATTCATATTAAAATTTATGTAAATAAGATAGATATTGTATAATTAATTTTTCCCATCGATCAACATCAAGATATTCAATATTATCACATGTTGTAAAATGTAATACTTCTAATTTTGATAAAATTTTTTTAATAAATATTTCAAATTCATCAAATTTTAAACGACATCTTTCCATATAAATATGTGTTAAATTAGGTAAATTTATTATATATTCTCTTTGAATGTTTATATTTAAACTACTTAAACAATTACAAACTAAACGTTGAAGTTTAGGTGTATATGAAAGTATAGATATAAGTTCATTAAGATTAATTTCAATATCAATATTTAAATATATAATCGAACTAAATTGTTCAATTTTTGCTAATGGTAATTTAATAGGTATTTTCCATGGTCCATAAGAAAGCTCATTAGATTTTAATAAAGGTAAACGAAATATTAATTGATAAATTTTATCAAAAGTTTCAAAATAACCTGAAAGAAACATTTTTAATGAATATAATTGTGGTAAATATGATAATTGTATAAGAAGTTGTTGAAGTTTATCTGATGATATATCATTAATAACAAATGATTGTAAATGTTTAAAATATGAATCAATAATAATAAAATAAAAAAAATTTTTTATTGCTATTGTAGTTGATAATTGAAGTGATATTATTTGAGATTTATGATATTTAATTATATTCATACAATAACGTTCAATAACTATTTTATGATTTGAATTAAGATTTATTTTAAGTAATAAATGTGAATTAATAAGAAGATTTTCAAAACGTATATTTAAATTTGAAAATGCTTCATATAAATGACATTCATCAAGATAATCAAATATTTCATAAAAAATTTCATTGGAAAAATTTTCAATAGAATTTATTGATTTTCTAAATTAATATTTAATAATTGATAAAAGAAATAGTTTTTTTTTTAATTTGTTTCTTACGTTTTTTTAATAATCGCTATTGAAATGAATTGAAAAATAAAAATATTATGAAATTTGTTTTTTTTATTATTTAATATAACTTACGATAAAATAAATTTAACGTTTTATTTGCGAATTCATTGATACATAGTCTTTGATTGATTGAATTCATAATTCTATGAAAATTGATTGTAAATGCAATTTATTTTAAAGTATGACTTATTATAATATGTTAATATTGATTAGTTGATTAATCCTATTCATTTTTTTTCTAGTAGTTTAATTATCATCAAATAAATTAAATGATATTAAAATAAAAATAATAAAGAACTAGATTCTAAAGGTGAAAGTGTCTGATTTTGATTTTAAAAAAAATAGATGTCGTTAATCAACACATATATGAAGTCATAAAATGGAGATAAGATTGAGAGATGGAAGTATTCGAAAAAGTTTTAACATATACTTATACGATAAAACTTCGCTTGATTCTTTTCCAATACATTTGTTGTCATCTTTTTTCCACATGATTTTGTGAAGTATAATGAAGCGAATATTTTTAAATATCAAAAGAATTTAAGTAGAAAAATTCTGATTCATTGTAGTTTTCTATTGACTATAGAAACATAGGATTGATTAGTATTTGTAAATTCTTTTTTATTTTCAAATTATTCTAAAATTTGGCAAAGTTTATAGAAAAGAGGTGTAAATCTTCGTAATGTAATTATTTAATAACTGATTGAAAAAAACATATCATACAAAGTTGTATAATATTTAATCTAAACACTAAACGAAAATATATCATATAAATGTAAAATAGATTCCGATCGATCATTTCAACTATCGAATATTTTATTGAAATCTAAAAAATATTATTTATTTTATTTTTTATTGATAGCAACCTATCGATTATAGATGATTAGAAAGTGTTTATAATCATAATTTTACGGCACTTTCTTTGATCTAAGATTTATCCCTTCATTTTCTTATACTATCATGTATTTCTTGTAGATAATAGACTAACTATATATGTAAAATTAAGAAATTTTTCTTTTTTAAGGGTACCCCCTCTTTTTTTTGTCGAACTTTTTGAAAAAATTGTTTTTGTTTATATGCGCTGTAGATAGACTATGTGTTGGTATTTCGATCCGCGTTTAAATCATCTCGATCGGTCCTGCCATTTAATAGCTATCGGGTGTTCACGAAAAGCTTTCGCCAAAAAAACTTTTTTCAAAAAATTTTTTTAATGTGCTCAGTGGATTCTACATAAAAAGTTGTTCATAAAAAAGTTGAAAAAAAAATCAGACTGTCCCCAGACTTTTTTTCGCTTTTCTCAAAACTAGTTTTTCATGCACAGGACTAAATTGTGGAGCGAGCAACCCTCTTTTAACTTCGTCCGATCGAGCTGAAATTTTTACCATAGATACTTTGAACTATTCTCCAGAGGTAGAATCGGTGGTTTTCATTTCTGCTATCTCCATCAGGATTTCTAGGGTTCCGAAGGTCAAAAACTTGGTTTTGGAGAAAACCTTTACGTGTTATTTTTATAAAAAAAAAGAGAAAGCGAGACTTTTGAAAAAGCTGAAAACTACCTCTGAGATATGGTCGTAGATATCTTCAAAAAAATTTTCAGCGAAATCGAACAAGGTTTGACATGCAAGTCTCGGTCCAAGGTGAGAACCTATGGAAAACCAGTAGGTTCCACAGAAAACCATGAAAACCGCCTTACGAAACTTTTTCCTCGAACACGTGTCTCATCATTTTAGATGGTCTATCTACAATAAAAATTTCAGCTCAATCGGACTTACCGTCTTTGCGATCTGAAAATCGTCAAAAAAGAGGGGGGGTACCCTTAAGTAACACAAAAAAAGAATGGATGTAATTTTTTAATGTAAACTATGTTAGTTTTATTTAATCGATTCGTGACGAAATGACTCACATAATTTTGCTATCGTTTAAATTATTTATTGCATGTTATGTTGATTTTTGTTAAAATAATCAAAAGAAAAAAAAACTTTGGCAATTTTTATTTTTTAATGTTGCCAAATTCACATCTCTTACTTCATTAGGTTTAGAAGTGTTATTCTGTCTATCGTCTTCTGAAATTTCTTGAAATTTAATATTCAATTTTGATACGATTTTATCTCAGATTTATAAAAACACATAATCATCATCAGTATCTTCTTCTTTAGAGTTTGAAGATTCAAATTACATTTAAGTAAGACCATTATTCGAATTACTCACATCATTTCAGTGAGTTACTACTGTTTTTCTTCAAATGTATATAAATTATTGCGCAAAATTTCGATCATTTTTTTTTATACAAATGATAAGAAAAACATGACAAACAAGATAGAAATTTCATTTCTATTATATAATAGACATAAGAGAAAGAGAAAAACGAACTTGAATAATATTGATCTAAATAAAAATTTTTTTTTTAATAAATAAAAATTACTTACTGTAGTTCATATTGTCACTGATCTAAATAAAAATAAATATTCTTTTATAAATAAAATTACTTACTGTAATTGATATTGCCATTGATCTAAATAAAAATATATTTTTTTATAAATGAAATTATTGTGATTGATCCCATGTCATCGAAATCGAGTCTTTTTTGGCGATTAATTGGGATAGTCTAAGAACGTATATGTTCTTGGACTATCGCGATTAATCGCCGATTTTTTTTAATTATAAGAAAATCGCCGATTAATCGCGATTAATTGCTGCATTTTTTGCTCACATCGCGATTAATCGCCAAAAATAACCCGATTTCGATGACATGGGTAATCGTTTATCTGTCGTATTAAAAACCATTCATGTTTGATTTGCATTTACTGTACGATACGTTTTGTGCAAATTTCATTATTTTAACATAAACAAATTCAAGTTTTGTGAATATACTCAATGTTTCGATCTGTTCCAAATATTTTTGAACTGATTTTTATTTTTATTTTTATTTTTTCTTCAATACTTTCAGTGGCATGATTATTGATTATTTTTCTAATCGATTTATTCTGTATATCGTTGTTTATTCTTTACTAAAATTTTCTATGCTTAAGACATCATAGTCACCAAAATCTAATCGATTCGTTCACACAGGCATCACTTTGATGGAATCGAAAAGGTGCAGTGGGTTCAAGTGAATATTTACTTCCGAAAGTTTTCTGGCGTAGATAACACGAAAAAAGCGTTCATAGTTCATAATATAAAGATATTTCTATACGAAAGCTTTACTGTATATGTATGTCTGCTGATGAGGTTTCGTTAACATGAACAGTAAAACACAATTCAAAATATTTAATGATCGTTCATGAATAGCTGTAACTAATTACAGTTATGGTTCTTGTAAAAAGCTATTGAGTAATGTGTTTTAAGACTGCACGTGAGATTGGCTAGCCGTGCGTAGCAGATTAAAACAACACTGATGAACGAATATACACTTGTATGATACATCTATTGAAAGTATGTTAAAGTACAGTAGAAATTTGTAGAAAGATTACCCGTAATTAACCATACCATAATACTTTTCTCACTAATGAAAAAGTCAGCGGTTTTTAGTTAATTTATAATTCTCTATTGAAACTTATTTATTTGAGATCATGAAAGATACTTCATGAAACATTATATTTGTGAATAACGCATAAAATTCTTGATTGATCACACTCTGTACAAATATGATTTTCATTTTAAACTTTAATTTATCAATATCTTTATTGATATTTCCATGAAATCCGATTAACTTTTACTCTAATTCAATTTTAACTTAATTGCATTCTAAAACAATCTCAAATCAATAAATCAAGATTCGACATTTTCTCCATATAGACTAATTTTTTTCCTAATTAAATACATTTTCTCAAGTCAATTTGTTAAGGCGTCCCCTCTTTAAAAAACGTCAGTTTTCATTAAAATTTTCGAAATTGAGATAAATGCATAGGAAGATAGCTCACCTTCTGCACTTTCAGAATTGATATTGAATTTCTTTGACACTTTTTTTAACAAGATTTTCAATGATTTTCCTTGACTTCTTGAAAACTATGCTTATTTTTAAAAAAATTGAAAAACGTTTCTTGTTTTTTCTCATTTCATATCTTTTCACGCATACAACCCAAATTCCTCTTTTGACACTCATGCAATAGATTTAAATTTTTTTTTGTTCGAAAGAGCATGTTAAGGTGCAATACATGACAGAGTCCTTTTTTTAAAGTAAGCTTTATTCTTATTATATATGTAGACACTTATATTAGTCGAGCGCTAGTTTTTGATTCAGTTGTCTTGTAATTCCTTTGCTCTACTAAAAAGTTAAGTATTTCAGAAAACGGGCTCAGTCATGCACCGCATCCAAACATGCTCTTTCAGACAAAAAGAAAAATTTTGAATCTATTGCATGAGTGATGAAAGAGAAAATTTAGATGCCAAATCAGCTATTTTTGACCTTTTTTTGGTTGGTATTTCATTCATATATCATGATATAGGGCTGAAAATTGTACCACAGTCTCTCCATGGCAGTCCCAACATATTCTGAAAATCCCAGCCTGCTTCACTTATCTTAATGCAAAAAACAATTTTCGAGGGACGAGGACTAAAGTAAAAGAATTTATTTTCGACGTTGACATTGCCTTCTAATTAAAAAATAAAGCAATGATCTTAGCAGTGCATTATAATGTTTTACAGGCATGCGTGAACACAGAAATGATCAGTCAACAATGTTGCTTCATTTAGTAATATTGATCGACAAGATGTTCTTGCAATAATTTAAAAGCAGATATATTTTTGTAGAAGTTTTCAGAGAGCTATCAAAGATATTTGTCTAACAAGTGCTCACGATAAATCGAATTTAATATTTTTCGTACATAATCGAGAAATATTGTTTTAAACAAAATTATGTCCTATACTCCACACTTTATCTGAGTAGTAAAGACAGGCAATATCTAATGATGAATGTCTTACGAGGGAACCTATCCAACTGCCGGAACGCTTTTGAGTCGGAACTTAGTGCATCTTATAGACCTTAGTGAGTTATGCTTATGGTAAAAAGAGTTCGTGTCCATGGCTTGTTTCTGGCGAGATATCGAGATTTTAGTGAATTTCCTATATACAGGGTGTTCCAAAAGTCCCTTTAGAAAAGAAATTGTCAATAGCTATTGAATTAACGGAAAAGAATATCGCAATGAAATTTGGTTCATAAAGAAATTGAATGGTCCTCAAAATGCCCTGAAAATTTCAGCCAAAACGAATGGTCCTTTTCTGAAATATTCAATTTCCAAGATATCGAAGTTTTCTGACATTTTTACATTTCTGAACATTTTTTGAGAATCCCGTATCTCAGGAAATAACCATTGGTTTGGGCTGAATCTTTCAGGGTATCATAAGGAGTATTCAACCTTTTCATGGGCCAAATTTCATCCGAAAATTTGGCTCATTAAGTTTTCTGCACCGGGTATTTGAAAAAGCCGCGTGGAAATAAAAACGTGAACAATGTTTGAGTAGTTCAAGCGATTTAAATCATTTTTCAAATTCTTTGATTTTATTCGGCCTAGTTTTATTTCATATGTATGAGATAAAACTTCAGAGAAGACCCTATGAAATGATGAAAATTTCATGTGGCTCGATTGCGTTGTTTAAAAGATATTAATGCAAAACTTTTTAAAGGGACTTTTGGAACACCCTGTAAGATCCTACTTTTCCAACACAACCTTATTCTCGGAGTTTTGACTTGAAACTTTGCCCACATATAGACCTCAGCTAGATTAGCTTGCAAAAAAAATTTGAGAAGTTTTTGAGGAAGCCTCTTGAAAATATGAAGATGGGAAGGTATAGACTTTTTTCTATAGATAGTGTATACACCATGCATTTTTTGAAATCTTCATATTTTGAAGAGGCTTCCTCGAAAACTTCTCAAATTTTTTTTGCAAGCTAATATAGCTGAGGTCTATATGTGGGCAAAGTTTCAAGTCAAAACTCCGAGAATAAGGTTGTGCTGGAAAAGTAGGGTTCTATATAAGAAATTCACTAAAATCTCGATATCTCGCCAGAAACAAGCCATGGACACGAACTCTTTTTACCATAAACATAACTCACTAAGGTCTATAAGATGCACTAAGTTCCGACTCAAAAGCGTTCCGGCAGTTGGATAGGTTCCCTCGTTAGCTATCTTCATGATCTCATAAAGTTGCTTCTATCAAAAGAATGAGTGGATGGAAAATCATATTTTGAAATTTTGGTATATAAATTTAATTCTGCTTAGTGATAGTTTTAAACATAGATATAATAAATAAGGTTTATTTCATGAAATGTGAGTTCAAATGTGGATTGTCATTTATATATGAATCACCAATAGGAATATTTCTATAAACCGACCACTATTAAAGGGTGAATTTCTGTTTCTTAGCTTCCATATGATTAAGAAGACTGAGATACAATATAATCAAAATCAAACTATGCTCAATGATAATCAGGGATGTGACTATTTGGATACACCGACAGTTGAGCACTCACTCTCATCCTCACCTTGGCTCTAACTCTCATTCTTGGTCACACTTTATTTTCAATCTGACAAACTACTGAAATTTACTTTTTTGGATTTATTTTCTATATAGGATTAATTTCCTAACTAAAGATTTATTGACACTAATTAGCTGTATAAGTATTTCATCGTGTCCTTATCCTTGCCCTTGCCCCACGCTCACTAAGCTCTCATTCTCAGGAATTATGTAGGGTTTATCTCAAAACTTATGAAGACTTATTTGAAAATCTCAAAAAAGTAAATCTCGGCAACTGCTGCTTATTCTTTATCATACTGAGTGACGTATATGGAGTTCATCAAAGTTACATATAGAGGGGCTCAACTGTCTTGTCAGCGACTATTTGGGATTTCGTAGAACGTAACGCTTCCTACTGCTAGAACTTTCGTATGTTACCATTCCTGCTTTTGAAATTTTCCTCAAAAGATAGTAAAAATGTACATTAAATCCATGTTACACCTCACTAGGCGTCTTGCTTTCATTGCTGAGTTATGTCCTGATAAAAATCATGCTAAATTATCTTTCAGAAAAGGGTCAGCGAATCCATCAGATGAGCGTACTTGTTTTTAAATAAACAAGGAGATTGACTCTCATGATGATCTCTTAAAATCTATATATTATCAATTCATATACGTCATTCAAGATTATTAAGCTTTAGAAGACAGAAATAAAATTTAAAATTTCAGTAGTTTTTCAGAGATTGTGCTAGACAGATTCGACCAATTCTTGTTGAGTCTGATAATCGATTACTATCAGATTTTCCTTTCGAGGAAAAAGTCATCACGATCCTTCAAAATTTAAATCTTGGGTTCTGTTCGACACACCGAAATATGAGATTTGAAACTAAATGTAAGATAGTGCATAACCAGGGATGAGTTAGCGTCATGTCTTGCATGATATCAATCGAAATTCAAAGATACAACTCTATCGAAAACTTTGGTTGCATCCTAGATAAACAAGGAATCTTGGATTTCACGAATTTTCTAAATCCCAAAAGAGTTTTTTCTAGATTGTGATTCGCTAAAATCTGCTCTTTTTCGCATTTAATCCTATCTGCTTTCATTACATGAGCAATCTATATTAAAAACGTTTTTCGAAATCTGAAAACTAGATTTTTGTATTTCAGCTGAAGTCGATACCTATGAACAATATGTGTAAACTTCTTTCATAAAAATAAAAGTTTGGAATAGACCTCTATTGTCAGAAAAAAATTTAGTCGATTTGGTAAAAATATGATAAAGATATTTAGCTTTCGTTTTGATCAATCAATTTTCAGATAATAAGCTAAATAGAGTATTAGAAACCAAAATTTCTGATGTTGAAAATGAAAATAATTGAGTCATTTTTTAGTCTACAAACTATTTCAAAATATAAATCGATTATTCTTTTTTTGAAAAAATCTAATCGATTTGTGTTTTGTTAATTTATCGGTGCGATGACAATTCTAATCCTCATTTTTTTCGAGAGAAAGAACTTATACTAAAGCGAAATTCATTCAAACTATTTCACATAATAGTATGTTTGACAATAGACTAATTGATTTATCATTAGAACAAACAAGTAATGCTGGAAATTTTGGGGAAAGAAAAATTAAGAGACCCATTTGAGCTTCAAGAAAAATTTAAATTTTTTCATATATAATCTTGAATATTTTGTCTGTAAGCATAAAATTTTCACTAAAAACTTAGATAAAAGAAGTAAGCAGAGGTCATTAATATATTTTCTTATCGATGAATCATTCAATTTGTTGTTTTTTTTCTTTCTGTTATGTATGCACATTCATTTTTTCGTCCTATAACAAATAAATAGTTTCATCAACATATTATTTTAGTATATTTCTTGAAATGGAACAAAGAGAACATCAACAATGTGATAATTTAAGTAATTGTGATGACGATAAGACAAACAAAATACAAAGTAAAAGATACTTTATTTTTGTTTTTATCATTATTTCTTTTTTTATTTTTTTTTTATAGAAACAACATTTGGAAAGAATTAGTAAGTCACCACAATATATCATTTAAACATTTTTTTTGTATTTTTAGTTTATCAAAAAATGTTATTGCATATTTTGAAGATCTTTCTAATGAACTTATTTATGAAATATTTGAATATCTTAAGTTTCATCATGTATATGAAACTTTTTACAATCTTAATGTACGATTTCGTAATCTTATCGTTATTTCAACTGTTCCACTTAAAATAAATATTCCATTTATGTCAAAATCAACTTTTGCACGTTATTATACTGATATTATCATACCGAATATACATCGAATTAATTCAATTGATTTATCAAATCGATTCATTTTTGATCTTAAATATCCTCTATTTTATACTATATCAATATTTTCCCAGCTCAAGACACTTATTATTGATAATATTAATTCAGATTTTCTTGAAAAACTTTTACATCAATTAACTTTTTTATCTTGTCTCTCTTCATTAGTTATCATTTCTGTTGATCTTGTTGAGAAACGAAGCACTATCTACTCTCAAATACTTCATCTAACTACATTAAAATATTGCAAATTATCATTACCTGAATGGCTTGGCAGCCATCCACTAAAATTTGCTACCAATAAATACAGTCCAATTGAGCATCTTATTATTAACAATGTTATATATATCCAACAACTTTATAGTTTATTATCATATGTTCCTCAATTTCGTCGTTTAACATTAGATTCAGTACATAAATCATGGAACAATCAAATAAAAATATGTCCAATTGTACTAAATCATCTAACACATGTTTCTCTCAAACTGGGTGACATAACATTTCATGAATTTGAACAGTTGACCGTAAATCTTTTTTCTACTGTACAGGTTTTACATATTTCAAAAATGTCTACTGATAATATAGAGTATTTAGATAGTAAAAGATGGGAACAATTAATATTACTTCATATGACAAATTTACGTATATTTGATATTCAACTTGATATTGTGGTTACAGATATTAATAATCAATTGACAATAGAGACACAGATTAATCAATTTACATCTCCATTTTGGATTCAACGACAATGTTTTTTTCAATATCAATATTGTCAGCCAATATATGGAAAAAAATTCATTTTTTATTCAATAAATCCATATAGGTTGAAATAGATTGGATTCTTTATTATAATATATATCTATATTTTATTTAATTTTTAGAAGAAAGAATTACACATTGTCTAGTCAATTAAATCCAAATGTTTCTTTAAATAATTATGAAAAAAATCTTAAATCAGTTAATCATGTTCGTATTCGAAATGAATTTGAAATAATCAATTGTATGAATTATTTTCCAAATGCTACTAAAATTACTTTTGAAAATAGTTTTTCTACAACTAATGATTTAATTGGAACTATCCTTAATCATTTTATTCCTTTGAAACAATTAACAAAACTAGTTATTGAATCTAACGAATTTTCTTGTTTACAAATTATTGAATTATTATATTTCATGCCTAATATTCATACATTAATATTTAAATCTATGCATTTTAACAAAGATAATTATATTTCAGTTCAAAAAAGTGAAATATTTCAATTGGTATCGAGTACAAATAAAATTACAAATGTGACTCTTACAAAAGAATGTACATTAAATGAGCTCCGGATATTTGTTACTTTATGTCCTCGAATGCAATGTCTTACAATAAATATACACATGACAAATATTGAATCAATAACACGATTTTTATTGGAAGGACCTAATGAGAATAACAGTAATTTGTTCTCATTATGTTGTACTTGTGCAACTAAGGAACATTATCAAGGATTACAAAAACTTATTGATTGTAGAATCCTCCCCGGTGATTATACATATAAACTTTTTGATACAAATTTATATTTATGGTGGTAGTGTATTTACATATATAAGCAAGAAAACTGATTATTGTCATAGTATCTTAGAATCTATACATCATCGGTAGTTAAATATAGCGTTGAAAAATGCTAAGTTTAGTAAAAGAAAATCAGACATAATCCATTTGATATAATTATAAATGGACAAGCTATACTTAGTAAATCTGGATTCAATAGGTGACTATGTATAATTATTCTATGAAACATATTATTATCATGTATTTTATTTACCATAATACAAAAGATTTATGTAAATTTCGATAGAACTAAAGAAAAAAGATATACATGTATATTTTTCGATTATCATTTATCGAAGTAGATATCCACGTTTTTGTTTTGTCTTATCTATCTTGTCACTTTCAGTTAACAAATTTGAAAAGCCAGTTGTCTTGTGAACCACATGGTTTCTAAGATTTCTTAAAATTGAGACTTGCAAAGTTTTACGAATCTTTGAGTGATCTCTCATTCGCTCTACTATGTAATTTAATAACAGATTATCTCGATAGATCGAGAAGGAATTTTTGAAGATGAAATCTTGCCAATTTTAAATGAATACATCAGACACAAAAATTACATTCATTCTTTGCTAATACTACACCAGAAAAATTAATAAAATTAAAAAGAAATCGAGGTTTGTTATAATATTTTCCAATCGATTTTACACATACTAAATCATTCAACATTTATTTTCTTAAATTGAATACTAATTCAGAAAACTGATTACTGTTTTTGTAATGTATGACATAATTTTCAGAGGAAAATACTGCTTCGATAACTTATCATTAGAGTCTTCCATTTGTGACATTCTCTATATGATTCAGAGTTGAAATGATGTGATTTAATTTTTAAAATTTTATTCAAATTAAGTATGCAAACGATAAACTTATAGTTAGAACGGATAAATCCAGAATGAAACACTTTGATAGTGTGTACGTTAGAATAAACGCTAGTAGTATCAATACAAAGGCTAACTTTGACCGATCGAATAAAAATAAAGACAGAGTATCAGTCTAATGAAATCATCAAAGAAAATGCGTACTGCTAATCCAAAAATACTGAATATTAGGTTTTGGTAGAGTATCTCTATTAGTAGGATATGTACCAGGAGACAAAATAATTGTAACTTTCAATATTCTCGACGAAGAATGGGTAATGCTAGTACTAATTTCATTGAATATTCCTTTTAGAACAAATTGAAGTTCCTCTACATATGCCTGGGATTATATATAATTAAGCATTATACATTCCATAATTTTGGATATTATAGTAAAAAGTATTTCATAAATTGGAAGTGCAAATCTATCATCATAAAGAAGTTTTAATAGACGAAGTTGTGTAAGTAACTGTAGTGAATATTTGAAAAATAGCTCTTTAGTCCTAGCGTCCTATGAATGCACGATATAGATCAACAACGTCAAGTATTTGAACAATTGAAAGTAAAATTTGTTTCTACTATTCCAATCACGAATATCAATCTGATAGATTATTTCTTACAGTTGTGCAAGTTGAGAGATTATATTACATGTCATTACAAAAACTGTTAAGCAAATAGATTCAATCGTTCATTCACTATTCATTTTGTTTGGTTAGAAATTCATTATGTTTAATCCAATTGTATAATTTCATCTATATGTCAATATTTTATTAATTTTCTATATCTTGAAAATCAGAAAAAAAATAATTTTTTTCTTATAGATTTAATTATCAATTTTTTGAGATTGAATATCTGATATATCAACAGCATTTGTTTGTAAACCAGTTTTATATAAATATGAAGTACATGATATCATTTGTCGTGTTATTGTTGAATGACATTCTGGACAAATAAATATATAATAACCAATTATATTACTTAATAAACGTGTACAATGAATTTCATCTAATTTTACAAGTAAATCAACTAATGTTTGAAAATAATCAAGTATATATTTACTATCAAATATATTACGTTGTATAATATCATTATCATTTAAAATAATTTTTGTTGATGAATCAATATTTTCTGATTTTATTATAATAAGTTTAAAATTAACACCTGTAGCAGCACCAATTTTTTTAATTGGATTATTTCCTGAACATTGTTTATCAAAATTTTGTACTAATGCTGTACAAGCTAAAACATTATTAATGTTAATATTTTGATTTCGATGAAAATTTGGACAAATAGGCACTTGTATAATCCATTTATACGCTTGATAAATAAATGAAAAAGTAATAGTACCACCTAAAGTAATGCTTAAATATTTAATATAACGAAATTTTCCCTTGTTTGAATGTTTAACTGCAGTAGAAAATGTGCATTTCATAGTTCGTAATAAAAATTGATAATTCATAATACAATTTCTTATATGAACTTATAAATGATCTAAAACTAATTTTAAAAATTATAAATAAATTATATACTAAAAATGTTTAAATTTTATCATAGAAAATCATGTTAGATACGTTATATTTGAGAATATAAAATATATTTTGATTGCTTATGTATAAATACAAATAACAGAAAAACATGTGCGTGATGAAAATAAGTGACAGAACAAACAAAATATTATTTTATGTTTACAGCATGTCAAGGTTAACAATTTTATTTGACGCAAATATTTATTATTGAAAATTTGTTTATACATTTTGTCAAAAGTTTCAATGAATATAATGAAATAAAAAGAAAAACAAAATTTTTGTTTTGTAAATTAATTGATAGCAAAAATCTTTTTAATATATTTCAATTAGAAAAAAAATGTAACGAAAACGTAATTACAGTGTACAGGGTGTTCAGTAAGTCATTAAACAGAAAAACTCGAATATCTCTGTCAAATTTCAAGCGAATGCGATGATTTTTTTTTCTGAAGATAACGCAAATTTATTCGATTCGTTCTCTTCTCTAGAACACTATCTGACTAATATATGTCATCTTTCCTAAATGTTTACATGTTTCTATGCGTCAAAATATACGTGAGTTTATTCAGAAAAAACAAAAATAGATGATGAGAAAAATCCTTGTGAATGTCAGAAGCGATCTAAACGATACGATAATTAACTAACATTATAACGAGAAAATGAATAATACCATCACACATTCTCATATCACGGCGATAAAACATAGAATTAGTCACACAATCGAGTCATTAATCACCCATGCTGGATTATTACAACAGAAGAATTCGAATCAAGAAAAAAACAGGTGATTTCAAATAATTCTTGCAATTATCTTGTGGTAGTGATGTTGTATCAGATAGCTGACCGTAATCACGATTTTTGACCTTGCTTGAGGATCTCATCAAATAGCTTGCATCTAATTGTTACAATCTATTGGTCATACTCAGAAAGTGGATAAGTCTCGAAGAGAGGGAAGACCCTTATTTGTGAATTATTATAAGTCTTAGTGAATGGTTTTATCATTTATTAGAGAGTATTATATTGTCCAGTTTATCTCGCTTAAGTGTCGTCTTAGTTCTCTCATAAGTACTTTCTTTCTATTTTCTATTTCTCGGCTTAATGAGATTAATCTTTACAATTAAGGATAAAAATTAGTTTTATTCTTATATTAAATGTCAAAATGATTAAATTTTCACTGTTTTAAATCTTTTGATCATTATATCCATGTTTGATGAATAATAAATAATCACGAGAATGTTTCATTTGATATTGATTTATAATTTGTTCTTTATCTAAATAATTATTAATTTCACTTAATAATATATTCAGATGAGGATTTATACAGTATTCAGGTACTCGAATAGTGTATATTAATAAACTCTTCAGATTTTGTAAATTATTTAATAATATCATGATTGTATTTTGATATTCTTGGAGACCTCTCCAACGGTTATGTATTTTTAAAATTTACATATTGAACATTAGAAAAATAAATATAATTTATATCTTTTAATCGACCAAGACTAGAAGATATATCGAAATCCAATCGTTGAATTCTTTGACATAATGTCTGAATATATTTATTATTTTTTAAAGGAAATTCTCCAGAAAATAGAATCAAATGTGTTAAGTTTGATAATGCATTAATTAACCATTTTATTTGCAATTTGAAGATATTTTAAAGTATATCCTATTACTTTAACATTATCTAAAGTGGTATATATATCCGTTTGTTTACCATAATAATATAAAAATTAATTTTGGCATTTTTATTCTTAGTTAACTCTTGTAAAATTTATATGATAGTTTAATGGTTGACATAATTCAATACTTTTGACATGATAACATATTTGAGGATTATCTTTTATAATATCATTATTAAATTTATAAAGATAATCAAAATGAAATGGTAATGTATATAAATATCTTCCATACATTCCAAAAAAATAAATTATGATCAAACCAATATTTATTTTTAAATCTTAACAAAATATTTTCATTTTCTATATGATCTTCGTAACATTTTGCATAAAGATGAAATTATTTCAATTCAATAATTGGTTCTAATGATTCTTTTAATTTTTCAGCATTAAATCGAAAATCTCTATGTTTAATATAAACATTACTTAAGGGTACCCCCCCCCCTCTTTTTTTCGTAAAAAAGTTTTAAAAAATCGTTCTTTTGTTTATGTGCTCTATAGATAGACTGGATGTTGGTCTATCGAATGGCGCTTGAACGAGCTCAATCGGAGCTGCCGTTATTTTTTTATTTCATTTTTACCAAAAACCACTGTTTTGCAAAAATTGTCAAAATTTCATTATTTGATGCAAAATAAAAAAAAATGGTTTTTGGCGGTTTTAAACTAGGCAGTCACTCAGGAGTTCGATGGACTGTATGATAATGTTTATAACACATGCAAAAACCCATTATGTGAAGAAGGCACACAGAACGCAAAACGCTTTTTTTTTTGTTCGTTCTGTCAAGAGGCATGCACGCACGGAGAGAGTGTTTGATATGTATATATATATGTTTCGTTAGAGATAAAGACGCTTCACGTATTTCTATTTATTCAGTTCTGCTTTGTTATATCATACGTAACTGCTCTTCTATATTTTCGAAAAGAATGAGGTAAGTGTTATGAAGACGTATATGTAACGAAGTCTTTCATGTCATATTTAGTACAATTCGGTAAAAATATGTCTGTTTCTGGACTTGGAAAGCGAGCACAAAGAAGTTGTACGATTAAAGCTGGAAATTGAACTGAATTGGGAACCCATTTTTTGATAGGACTTTTTTTTTTATTGGTTTCAATAATTTCCCACAGCAGTTTGTAAATTTCAATTTTTTCTGCTTTGACTTCATCCTAATTCAAATGGATATTCGAAGAAAGAGTATGATTGAACAAAATGTTAAATATATTTTCCGGGATATCCTGTTGAGAATAATGATTATACGCTTGCTTGAGTGTAAGTAAAATTTGGTCTATTTGTCGTTGGCGAAGTTCATCTGCCGGTCTGATGTAACTAAAAAATATTTTATTTAGTTCTAATCGACGAGATCGAAATCGAGAAAAGAAAACCAAGATACAGGCGCTTTATGAACTTCAAAAATCTTCTCAATCAGATGCTCCTCCTATTCCATCTACACCAGTACAATCGATAACAACAACAACTTCTTCTTCTACTATAAAAAAAAACTTATTTCTTCGTATGAATGACATCTTTTCAGTTCATCAACTGACGATGATGAAAGTTCGTCAAGTGATGAAGAAGATTTATCCTTCGATTCGAACGACTATTCGGACGTTAATCTCATTGTAAACATTCAAAATATTTTAGTTCTCGTTAATTCGATGAATTGTCCAAATTGTAATGTCCAGAAAAAATATGATTTTACAGTTACCAAACGTCTTGGACTTTCTTATTATATCTCATTTACGTGTGTATGTGGGAATATTATACGTTTTATTACTGGTAATCGAATTTTACCATCATCAAATTCTCAAATGACAGACTTGAACATGTCAAGTATTCTTGCTGGATCTCTTATCGGTGTTCAACGACGAGGCCTTCAGAAATTTTTTGGAGCCGTGGGTATTTTACCACCTGTCCAAATTGAATCATATAAACGATATGAAGATCTTCTATTTACATCCATTCAGTCGATCGCTGAAAAGAGTACAGAAGTAGCTGCGAACGAAGCACGCACGTACTACAAAGGTGATGATGTTACTGTGTCTATCGATGGTACTTGGTTGACGCAAGGTTATTCATCTTTACATAGTGTAGGAACTATTGTTAGCGCAGCAGATCCACCAAAAGTTCTTGATTATGAAATATTAAGTCGTCATTGTTCAGAATGTTCTGGATTATTAGCTGTCAAGAAATCTGATGGTGAATTATATTCTAAACTACTCGAAGAACATATGAACTATGGTTGTGAAGCTAATTACAAAGGCAGTAGTGGTGGAATGGAAGGAGCTGCAGTAAGTGATTCACATTCTTTTTCTACACTTCTCTTTCATCATCTAGATGGTTACAATGTTTGGTCGATCAATACTGAAACATAATCTACGCTATACCACATACATCGCAGATGGTGATACAAAAAATGATATTAGTATTTCACAATCGAAACCATATGGTGATTTACTTATTGAAAGAAAACAATGCATCAACCATTTTTCAAAGCGAATGAAAACACGGTTATCAAACATTAAAAAAAAGTATGGAAGAACATCTCTTGATGATAATAAGACTATTGGTGGTAAAGGAAGATTAGGTATCGTTTTTTTTTACAATAATTGAAATGAAAATGAATTGAATCTGAACTTTTTTAAATAGATGATGGAAAAATTTATAAACTTCAAATTTATTTTGGTAAAGCAATACGGGAAAATAACAATAACCTTGAAAAAATGAAACAAGCTGCATGGTCCGCATGGTTTCATATGGCAAGCACAGATGAAAATCCTATGCACGATCTCTGTGATCCTGATCATTGCAAGTTATATATTAATTTTGATTATAAACATCAGTCACACTCGTTTCCTCCTGCTGTTTGCGCTGCTATCAAACCGGCATATGATGATTTATGCAGTGACGAATCGCTTCGTCAGGTGCTGAATAGCGGAACAACTAATGCTAATGAAAGTTTTCATCGGATCATTTGGTCATTATGTAGTAAAAAAAAATATCATATTCGAAAACGTATTGAAATCGCAACAAATTTGGCTGTAATAATTTATAATGAAGGATTTATTGGTCTTATTCCTATTTATAAATCATTCGGTATTGCTACAAATAATGCTCTACTTAAAATGCTGAAAAAGATCGATCATGAACGACTAAAAGAAGATCAATCATTTGATCCTGTTCTTCGCCTTAATCAACGACGAAAAAATCGTTTTGAACGACTTCAACTAGAAGCGAAACTCACACAAGCTGATCCGCATAAATATGGTGCCGGAATTGCTGACTAGAAAATGTTTTCTTAGTATACGTTTAAAATTTTCTTACTTTTGTTCACATAACTTGAATAAATTTATTGATATTTCTTTTTCTTCATTACTTGTTTGTTTAGTTGTTTTTGTTTGTGTCTTTGGTGGCATTTTATTTTACTTTTATATTTCAGATCAAAATAATAATAATAATAATTATACCAAGTGAAAATGATTGGGTCCAAAAAAACATGCTATACTCTACTGGACGATTAGGCTAATAGATGCTGCTAGTATACATTGCATATATTTGTCGATATGATCATCAGATTCGCCATAAAAAATTGCCCATAGAATCGTTAAATAAACAATTTTCAAATTTTCTTGCTCAAAAAATACACTGCTCAAACTTATTTTACGTTTTTCTCAAAACTAGTTTTTCATGCAAAGCGCAGAATTGCCGCACGTACAACCTCCCTTTAACTTCGTCCGATCGGGCTGAAATTTTTACCACAGATACTTCGAACTATTCCCCAGAGGTAGATTTGGCCGTTTTTCTGTCTGATGTTTCCATCCAGATTTACAGGGTTTTGAATCTGAAAAACCTGGTTCTGGCAAAAACCTTTACGTATTTTTTTTATAAAAAAAAAGAAAGCGAGATTTTTGAAAAAGCTTAAAACTACCTCTGAGATATAGTCGTAGGTATCTGCAAAAAAATTCTCAGTCCAATCGGACAAAATTTGATGGGGTCGTACGGTGCGCAGGTGAGGACCCATGGAAAATGAAAGTTTTCGAAAAAAATCGAAAAAATTTTCGAAAAAAATTTTTTCCTCGAACACGTGTCTCGTTATTTTAGGAGCTCTATCTGTGGTAAAAATTTTAGCCCAATCGGCCTTACCGTCTTCGAGCTCCAGAAATCGACGAAAAAGAGGGGGGGGG
>JAJEKB010020847.1:1151607-1174112 GCA_022393335.1 Macrotrachela quadricornifera | reverse complement strand
TTTATTGTAGAAGATATATTTAAGAACAAATTAGATTGAAGTTTTTTGGTCGCGGATCGTTATAAAAGAACAAATACACGTAAGAGCTATTTTTGAGCTATCATTAATTTTCCTTCATTCATGACTTACTTAGTGTCAAATTTGACGAGGAATTATTTGATATTTGATAACGAAATAAAGCTATTTGTAAAGGATTTAGACTCATTTTTGTTTGAAATATCAATATTCGCTTGTGTACCATACATGGATAATTCATACAGAGAATCTCTGACATCATTACTCAGATAAACTAGTGGATGGGTAGCCGATTGGTGTAGTTTCAGATTTGAAGTATCTTTATACAGAATAATTCACATGGTGTATCACTCTCCATCAATCGACGATCTTGTCACTTTCTTTTCAGGTTCTTGTTTTCCTTGATTATCAGGCAAGGTTCTTTTTCTATTCCTTCTGTACAAGATTCTTGCCTGGCTCTTATTTCTTGTTTTTCTGGCTTGAATCTTGTCATATTGAAAAAGCCTTTTATCAGCTACTATTACTAATTGTTTTATACTATTTTATTATTATTTTTACACACCATATGCAAAACATATAAAAATACAAAAAAATACTTCTAGTTTTACTTTTTAACACAACGAGAAACATAAAACTTCTATTACAAAAAAAGATTTATTTTTTTAATGTTATTATTGACTGTGCATCTAGATATTCTATCGTCGATTAATAGATTCCTTTCATTCATAATAAAATAATATCTAAAAAAAGTGAGTTAGATAGAAAGATTGATTAATAAAATACTGAAATATATTCAATAAGTGTGATTTAGTTTAAAAAATCTAATAAAAACTATTATATAGTCCATTGTTTTTTCTAAATCGAATGAGAATATTTTAGCTTCATCTACTTGAAATAGGATGGTTACATGTTGTTTCATAACGAGTTGAATGTTCTAGAAAAAGTACATATTCGAAGTGAAGTTTTACTAGTTATTGAATTAATAATGACTAAATAACGTTCAGGCATCGTTTTTCATATATGACCTTACAAAGAAGACATCACGTACTGTTCATCTTGGAAAGTTGAGAAAAATCTTTTTCTTTTCTCTCACAAGAAATCTGTCTGAACAGTAAGAAATTTAAAATACCTTGTAATTCTTTCCAGTTTCTGTTTATTCAGAATTTTCATACGAGATTCTTTTTACTTTTCTGTCAAAAAGATTCTTGTCTGAACGTTAAATATATCTTGAATATTTTATGATTCTTGCCAGTTTGTTTTATTTATGATTAATCAGACGCGATTCTTGTCATCTTCAGATACACACAAGATTCTTTTCACTATTCTGTCAAAACGAATCTTGTCTGAAAGTGAATGAAAATAAGGATCCGGAAAGAATAGGGCACGATCATCGATTGGTGTCTATATGAATTATCCATTTATGGTACAAAAATAGAATATCAATATTTCAAACAAAAATGAGTCTAAATCCTTTACAAATAGTTTTATTTCGTTGTCAAATATCAAATGATTCCTCGTCAAATTTGACACTAGGTAAGTCATGAATGAAGGAAAATTAATGATAGCTCAAAAATAACTCTTACGTGTCTTTGTTCTTTTATAACGATCCGCGACCAAAAAACTTCAATCTAATTTGTTCTTAAATATATCTTCTACAATAAAAGCGACAATTATGAAAAGGTAGGATAGTATTCACCTAGTTGTGAGGAATTATATCCTCAACTTTCAACATTTTTGGATTTGTAATAACGAAGAAAAAGAAATTATTCATTGAAATACCAAGACTTTTGGATCACCCTGTATACAAAATAAGTGCAGCAAATCTGTAGTGAGTATTACTAAAATAAGAACTAAATGACTACATTAATTAAACACATATTCTAGTGAAAGTACTATTTTTTAGTATTTGTGAAATCTTGTGACATAAACAGTTAATAATTATTCTCTTATGAATAAAATTCATTAATTTATATGCTTGTGTTTAGTTTTTATGCACATGATCATAATAATGAATAAGCATCCATTTGGATGATAAAACTTTTTAAAAGAATTCTGCGACATAATTATTATGAATTTATATTTATCAAATAACGACGTCATTCTAAATTGAAAAACTACCGTTATTTTTGTTTCGCACATGCGCAAATTCTTTCATTTTGTTCATTTCTATAAAACAATTACATATATTTTTTTCTAACTCTTACTTGTCAATTTTTCTAAATAGACATTTGAAAACTATGCCTGTAACAATTCTACCATTTATACAAACAAAGATGGTTCAATATGGTATGACAACTTATCTCGCATTAGGTCTCGTGGGTAATCTTTTCAATTGTATAATATTTACACGAAATTTATATCGTCGTAATCCTAGTTCCATCTATTTTCTTTCACTTTCGATTTTTGGTAATATTCATTTAATCTGGACAATTTTTCCACAGATTTATGCACTCGATCGTATTGATCCCCAAACAACATCGATAGTTTATTGTAAACTAAGACAATATGGTAGTTTTATAATGGGTCAATGTCTTCGGTATATCGTTGTACTTGTTTGTGTTGATCGATTTTTTTTTACAAGAACAAATGTTCGTATTCGATCATTACATTCAGTTCACATTGCAAGAAAACTTGTTTTCATTGTGTCTGTATTATGTGCATTGATTACCTTACATACAGCATTTTTCGTGGACATAAACGGTGGTATATGTGGAATATTTGGTTTTTACAGGTTAATTCAAGCAATTTATCAAATTACATTAAATGCTCTCCTGCCACCAGTATTAATGATTATCTTTAGTACTCTCACTATCCAAAGTCTCAATCAACGACGTGGTGCTCAAGTACATACGAGACAAAGAGATCGACACCTATTGCGAATGGTGATTGGTGAAGTGATAGTGAATACTGTGACAGCAATTCCTTATTCATGTAATTTTATTTATGCTGTAGCAACATATTATGTAGTTGGAAAAAGTGCTCAACGACTTGAGATTGAATCATTTATTACTTTTTTCACTCAATTTCTTATTTATTCTATAGGTGTGGCACCTTTTTATCTATTTATGTTCACATCGAAGTCGTTTCGAAATGAATTCATACATTTGTTCATCAAATACTGGACTAAGTGTACATTAAAACCAACTCGAGTTGTTCCATTAGCTCACCAAACTATTCCAAGAGCACCGAATGGAACAGGGACTTGTAACAAAAAATAGAAAATTATTGTCAATATTACTTGAACTGATTTTTCTAGAATATTCAAATCTTAATATGTATTGATTTATCATCTTGAAATATAAAGATTTTAATAATAGATATAATTATGAAAAAACGACTTATTGATCACCTATGCTTAGAATTAATATTGAATCGTTTTCAGTTATCTTAAGATCTATAAGGAGTAGACATTTAACAATTGTCATTGTCAGAGTTAGGTACGATGAGTGTGAAATAAATGATTGGAAAACAGCAATAGTTGCGACTTACAATTGTAAGTGATTGAAAGAAACAAAGTCAGGATATTTTTTCCTTAAATAATTTATAAGATGAAGTCATTTATAAAACTAATCATTTTCGAAAAATATGCAAAGAAATTCATGAAATTGATCTTTCAATAAAATGAAATTTTAATTTTTGTCATTGAACTACACGTTTTTAACTATTAACCTACTATATATCACAAGAAAGCCCAGAACTTGCTGTATCTTTTGCTACGTTTATTTTGAACCAGAGACCGTCACAGGGCAGGGCTGCCCTGATGACCTGACGCTCTGCTCTGCCCTGTGCGATTTTATAGGGCAGGGCAGGACAAAAGTTTTTGCCCTGATGCTCTGATTACTGTCTTCTGCCATAAGCACTATCTTCGAGGTTTTTGACCTAATAACAGTGATATCATGATCATTTGTAATAGATTTGGTTATCAGTTGGTCAAGATAAGTGGCCCTAGCCGAACTTCTTTTATCAAGTGTATGACAGTTTTGGGTTTCTTTAGACTGAATGTCATGCGCTCTGGACATATGTTGAGTAAAGACTGGAGACCACTAAAAACCTGAAGTGTTTGTGATTCTTGTTTCATCGCTTATTGTTCTTATTCATGTAGTTGAGCTCCTGTTCAAGCGCTTGTGTTTCTTGATCAACCAAACATTTAGAGTGCAACAAAAGCCATGATCACGGCGTTTAATCATCCTTCTCGCACAAGGTAATCTATTCAGACATGAAAAACCAAAACTACTATATTGGAGAGCTTTTCGAGGCGCATCGAATGGTATGTAGTGATTGCTATTTTCATCAAGTTTTGAATGAATTAGAGTCAATTTACTGATAGATGACTACATATCCATTCTCACATCTATACCCAAGCATGATAAGTTAATAAATATAATCTAATTGATATCATTGCGAACTAGCTTCTGTTCTTTCTTTCTTTCGTCAATTAACGTTCACAATAATCGGTTATCAGTAAAAATTGATAGTTTGAAAAAACAAATATTATAAGAAAGACAGTGGAAAGACAATCCAGATCAGTAGTCCAACTTTAATATTATAAACACTAAGGATCGTCATTTAATCTCGGACAGAAAAGTCGTGATTATTTTATTCGAATTGATTGTTTCTAAGCTATTCCTGCCTCTGATCACTATGAGTTCAGCGCATGACTGTCTTGATCTAGACGCATGACCCACGCAAGCGTTCAAGCGCTTGTCTGTAGGTCGAGAGGCATTTAGTAAGGACCAAGGGGGGAAAAGCTATTTTTCCAGGCTTCACGCTACTTCAAAGTACTTCAATTATGTTTCGAAGTTAAGCTCCAACCTTTCTTAGTTATTTCAAGTCTGCTATATACAAGAATTACAGAAATATCAATGCGTCCAAATACGTTTGAATTAATCCAGCGAAAAGTCCAAAATACTTCACCGTACTTCATTCGTACTTCACATTTGAGGTGCGGCCAAGTATTTTAGGCTTTTCACTAGATCCACTCATGCTTATTTGGACGCATTGATATTTCTGTAATCCTTGTATATACCAGAGTTGAAATAACTAAGAAAGGTTGAAGCATAACTTCGAAACATAATTGAAGTATGTTGAAGCAGCGTGGAGTACGGAAAAATCGCTTTTTGCCTTTGCTATGGGCATATGTTCAATTCAAGCCTTAGCAAGCACTTGAATAAAAAAGTTCAATTAGCACTATTTTTAATGGATGCTCAGGTCTATATTGATGGTCCGTAAACGACGGTAAACCGATACCAAACGGCATCTTTACGGTGTCCAGATACTTTTCGCTTACGAGTATCGGTTAATCACATATATACGGATACATTGCAGGCCGTTTTACGGGCCGTTTAGCATACACCATTTACTATACCGTAACGAAACATCGTTTAAGTGGCGGTTTTAACCGTTTTTCAATGTATCTTATAATAAGATGCTAAAGTAAATCTTACAAGATTCTTAGTATAAGATTTGAATAAAATTTGATGATCAGAATCTTGCAAAGTCATACCTAACCATGCGCACCTAAAGTTTTTCTTCGTCAACATAGCTCAATAAAGATAAACAGGCATATAGACATGAACTTAGTCTGCTATCTTACTTTTCGTATAGATAATTTCACATCATTGTCGATTGCAGTAAACAATTTATATGTATAATTTTTATTATCTTTAGATTCAGATATTTCAAAGTTATCGTGAACAAGCAAAATATCAAGTTTAAGCGTTAAATTCTTTTTTTTTTATTTAGATATTTCATCAATATCATCGAATAGACAAGTGTAAATTTTCTAGACAAAATTCTTATTTTTGTTTATTTAGATATTTGAATTCCATCGTCAAATAGGTAAATATTAATTTATAAATAAAATTCTCCTCTTTGTTTTTCAAATATTTAGGCAATATTATCGAAAAAATAAGCATAAATTTAATGTATTAAATTTTTATTTTTATTTATTTACATAACGCAATAAAACCATCGAATAGGCAAGTATGAATTTTAAATAGAGATTACATTTTTTTATTTCAATAGTTTCATTTTTATCGTCGAGAGACAAATATGAAATTTATATATTAAAATTGTTTTATTTCAAGATTCCAATTATGTCGTCGATATGGACAAATAAGAATTTTATTTATACAATTCTTTTTTTTATATAGATATTAAAATAATATTATTGAAAATGTATGAATTATATATATAAACTTTATATACTTGTTTTTCATTTAGACATTTCAATCAAATTTGGGAATGAACACTTACGATTTTTATATATACAATTCTTATTTTTTATTTGGATATATCAATAATACCATAGTGTGGTAAGTGTGAATATTTTAATTCGATTTTTATTTTTTTTATTTAGATATTATTATAATATTCTCAAATAGATAAATAGAACTTTATATACGAAGTTTGTTTTCTTTTTAGATATTTTAGTTTTACCGTCGAATAGGCAACTATAAGTTTAACATATAAAATCTTTTTTTTACTTTTATTTAGATATTTTAATAATATCGTGGTATATGTAAGTATAAATTTTATAGGTTAAATTTTTATTGTTTTTATTTAGATATGATTTTTCTAACATCGTCGTAATGGTAAGTATGAATCAGATGCACAGTTGTGGTGGTGTTTGATAAAAAATGATGGAAAATCAAAGAAAATTATGAAGAACGGTTGATTAGGAAAGGGAAATATCACAGATTAGAACAGAGCGCTGAGATCAATGAAAAACTATATTTAAAGTTCCAATAAAATCTTGCATGAATAATATAAGATCTGGCACAATTTCATAGTATGATCATACTAGAAACCTATCTTAAAATTCGAATTTTATCCGTAAACGGAGAGAAAACGACCAAATATGGTGCGTTTACCATACGGATACAATACGGTGCGTATTTCTGTGCCAGGAAATACGGGTTCGAACGGACCGAAAATGGCCCGAATCGATCCGGTATACTACCGTAAAGATCCCGTTTTGATCACTTTTACGGTTCGTTTTCGGTTCGAAAACGATACCGTTTTGATAGACCTGGGTGCGATTGTGGCGTTTTTTATGATTTTATTGGATGCAATTTAGTCTCCATTTCTATAGAAAAGGATAGATAAAAACAAGAATGGAATACGTCGAATAATGCGCGTTCATATAACAAAACAACTTACTATGTTTATTTATTATTTCAATATTTTTTTTCTAATACTTGCATTTTCCTCCTGTGATGATTTGGATTGTTTTTTATGCTTAAATGTACTAGACTTTTTTTATGATGATTCCAGTTTATGTATAACATTTTTTTCGAATTAATGTAAATAACATATACGTGTTTAACCTGAAAATGGCTATATACTTTTAACATATCAGCAACTCTATTAATTAGCGAGATCAAATGAAACGCCCTGCCCTGCCCTGCCCTCAGGACAGGGCAGGGCAGGGCAAAAAAAGTACCCTGTGACGGTCTCTGTTTTGAACATCAAAATCATTTTAAAATGTAAAACGTGTACTAGAAGAAAAAGGACATGTTTCTATTTTACATGGTATTCATAATCTTGTAGTATATTTTTCTATTTCACACATATCTTAGCTTAGACAACCCAGGTCGAACAAAATGGTCCGTATACGGCCATTTACGACATCAAAACGAACCGTATACTGACCTGTATGAGTGGGCGCAGTAATACGGTCCGTTCTGACTCCGTACGTAGCCGTATAGTAACCGTTTAAAAAGGGAATACAGCGCGTTTACGATGCCGTAAAACTGCGCCGACTTTTACAAGACGAAACGGTTCATTTACCGCCGTAAAGATACCGTTTAGTCACGGTTTACATTCCGAAAACGCATTATAAACGACTCCGTTTTGGACGACTTGGGAAATGATAAAACCATGAATTTGTTTTATAAGATGTGATGTGAAAAGTCTATATCCTAGAGTACCTCGAAATATTTTCTATATAAATGGAAGTAATATTACTACGCATCAGTTGTTTATTTTGAGTACAAGAAAAATCATTAGAGCAGATAAAAGGGAGTTAATCATATACTTATTGTAAAGCTTTTCCCTGTTCATCTTTTAAAATAAATTCAAGATTTTATCATTTGTCTAAGTCGAGATATGTGCACTCAGTTATTCAAAAGAGAACACATGTGCTTTTTCTTCTAATGCACATTTTACATTTTAAATTATATTTAATATTCAAAGTAAGTACATCAACAAACGCAGCAAGTTCTGGACATTCTTCTGATATATAGTAAATTAATAGGTAACCAGGCGCGTACCGAGAGGAGGGAGCCCAATTTCAAAACTGTCCACGTAATATTCGAATCATATCTTACAAAACACAGGAATTTTAGATATGATCCGAATATTACGTGGGCAGTTTTGAAATCGGGCCCCCTCCTCTGGGTACATGCCTGTAGGTAATTTAATCCTGTAATCAATAATGCGGTCAATTGCTATTGTAAAACTACAAAACATTGATGGAAAATACAAGAATTTGTACACGACATTGCTACTTTCAGTCTTATATATTTAGGTAAATGTTACTTACAAGATTGTTTACATTGACGTATGTAAAGTTTACATTGTTTAATAAATAATATGTTTGAAATCATTCCTAATAGCATTAAAAATTCTTTTGAATAAGCTGTTTTGGAATTAATAGAATATTTTTACTCGAGAAATTGTTTTCTATTTGAACATATCAAAGAAGAAGAGTCCTGAGTATTGTTCGAATAACTTTTGATAAGACTAAACTATAGAGCTATTATTTTCACTATCAATAAGAGTTGATAAGGACATATCAAATCATATATAACAGAATTTTTTGATAATTGATTTGAGATTCTCTCTTAGATTTTTCTAAAAAGATATGTATGTTTAAAACTGATCAATGTAGCAAATTTGTATGAAAACATAGTAAAAAAAAGTGGAAATTTTGCCTAATTCATCGAAAAAATAGATTAAAAACTCATATTTCTAAGCTTACAACTCCTGAATAATACGAGATAAATACAGATCATCATTTGACGGTTCCTATATACTCCTAAGAATTAAAATTAGTCTCTGATGATTAATTTCAGTGTAATGTGCTTCAAAAATCTCTACAAAAAGTAAACAACAAAGCTTTCCCAAAAACAATCTTGAGAGTGAGGGTGAGAGTGGAACCATCTAAGGTGGGTGCAGGTTGGAGATGAGAACGGAACTCTAAGGAAAAGTCAAATTCAACTCTCAAATTTGACATCACTGAAAATCTCAAGCCAATTTACACAGCCTACAAAGAAATTCATCTTGAAACTGTAATACTTTGTAGAATGTGCTGAACCTAAAACGATTCTAAACTGAAACCACGATACGATTTTCGCTCTACCAAACTTAAAATTGTTCAGTAGAAAAATGTAGAACTTTTAAGATTCTGTAATAAACCCATGTTTTTAGAGTATATGGTTGTCTTATGGTCTTCATGACTTTCAATTTATCTGAGAATTGAATAAACAGTCTGACTCTCGCACTTTATTGTAATAGCAGCATCTGTTAAGAAATTGTAATTAAGCACAATTTCAACTAAAATGTTTTCCCAGATTTCACTTATCATCATCAACTGAGAATTTTTGAGTCTTCTCTATATTAGAAACGTTTCGTTGACTATCTATACGATAGTCAATGATAACTTTTACTTTATCTTTTCTTATTCATCATTTGGTTTAAGTAATCGTTCTTTTTCCTTCATGGATAAGACGTATATATATGTTGTAGACAAAATTGAAATTCAGACAAATTTGAAATTTTCCCAGTCAATATTAAAATTTCAATTTTGACTGGGCAAAATTAAATTTTTTTTCTTATAACGAAAAAGAAAAAAAAACTAAAATATTAAGCGGACAGGGATGGGCAAGCGAGTAAATCCCCAGATTTTATTTAAATAAAGCGAAAATTCATCAAAAAAAAATCTTTGAAGTTAAGAAAAATGGCTTGACTTATCCATCACTGTAAGCGACGCAAAAGTCTTTGGAAAATCGTTAGATGTTGCTAAAGCATTTAGGTGATCGCCTAACCAATCGAATTTAGTTAGTGTAAAGAGCAAAGTTTGATTCACGGAATTGTAACACACGTGTTTTTCGAGTATGTAGGCGAAGATAAGAAATGTTATAAAATCCTTATACTCACTACTGCTTTCAGAAAATATATCGGCAGAAACGTTGTAGACGAAACTTTCCTCTTTCTAACAAGAAAAAAAAACAATTAGTTCGACAGCAAAGTGGTTTAAGAACGTTGGATATTATTCCAAACTGTTTTGCGGCGCTTAATACTTTAGTTTTTATCATAAAATTAGTATAGGTAAAAAAAACAACAGTACATATTTCATTTAATTCCGACACAAGAAGAATTATATAATCAACTACAAAATGTCTTTCGAATATTTACCCAATGAAATTTGTTTTAATATATTTATCTTCTTGAAGATAAAAGATCTTAATCGTGCATTTTATGGTCTAAATTCTCGATGTAATGCAGTGTTAATCAAACATATGAAGAAATATGGTTTCGATCTTCGATCAATATCAAAGACTGGTTTTGAATTTATATGTCAATCATTACAATCTAATGTGAATAATATTAAAAAACTATGTTTATCAGATGATGAAGAAACACCATATGAAACAAAACTTTTTCTTGCACATGGTTTTACTTTTGATCAATTTACATCTTTAAATTCTCTTTCATTATTTGAACTTGGTTCAGATGAAATTTGAAATTAATTAAATGTTTTGTTTCAATTCGTCAACCAAATTCTAATCCTATTTTCGATCAAATTTGGAAATTACCTAAATTTATACATGATCATTTTGATATTAATTTTCATTATGGAATGTCTTTAAGTGGAATTACAACTCACTCTTCAACTTTAAAACATTTAACTCTTCAAGGTGTGACATGCCATCGATTTGAACTATCTCATCTCTTTAAATACAGACCGAAACTCGAATCTCTTTGTATATATACTGACGCTAATGATTATAGTAAACTATTACCTGTGATGCCATCACTTACTTCTTTAGAACTTGATATTTACCGTAATAATCATATGATAATAAATATTTTGCTTATAACACCTAATTTATGTTATTTAAAAATGAAACTATTAAGCCTATATGTTGATGGATATGAATGAAAACATTTAATTAATATTCATTTACCACAATTGAAAACATTTCAATTCAAAATGAATTTTACACGTCGTACTTTAGATTATGATGAAAAAATAAATCGATTAATAGACTCATTTACAAGTCAATTTTGATTAAAAGAACATAAATGGTATGTTCACTTTTATTCTATTTCCTACGAAGATACCAGTTATATTTATTGTTACACAATTCCATATGGATTTTCTGATTATAATTTTCTTTTAAATGGAAGTTTTCTAAAATCGGCTTATCCAAAAGTTAGTGATTATTTATCATATGATTCTGTTGAGAGTTTATATTATAATGATACATTATCAAAATGGTATAAAAAGAAGGATCTACAAATTAAGTTTTCAAATGTTCGTCATCTCACTCTAATGCACAGCAATACTAATACATTTTGGTCACTAGTTCAACCATTAAATAAATTAAAATCTTTAAAAATAGGTTCTGATATTCCATATTCAGTTGTAAAAACTATACTTAATCAAGCACCTCAACTTTATTCCTTCAGTCTACATCCATACTTATTCCCTTTAAACCATACGTCAATTTATCGACTTGAACTACTAGATCCAACGTATCATTTATCTGAAAAAGCATGTCTTCAACTAAGTCAATCACCACTTATAAATCATTGTGAAATACTTTTAATCAATATACAAAAGATAGAGTATATATTGCCTATTTTAAAAAAATCATTTCACCTTCGAGCACTTACAATTTATTGTAAAGACGATTCAAATGAAACTAAGTGTTCTATCAAAGATAGAACAATTAAGATATTACGTTCATACTTACCGAACACAGCTGAAATTGGAAGAGATCCACAAACTAAATATCTTATTCGAGCATGGATTCGTTGATATTGTGATAAAAATAAGCGTTAGCAAACTCGAATTAACGAACATGTGCATTCTTTTTCTCTTATATAACTTCTTTTCACAATTAATTGATTAAAAATGAAGCACAAAATAAATTTTTTTTATTTATCTCTTCTAATAATCATATTTTTTGAATAAAACATAGGATCAGAATAAGTAAAAAGAAAAACATGAATATTTGTTCTATGATAAATAGATTGTTAACTATCGTCTTAATGTATACAATAAATAGAATTATTTCTTTGCACATATTAAAGGTTGACAATCGTCAAAGTACACCACTCAAGATTATATGCTGATAATACCGGCGTAACTCAACCGTCTATATTACTAAAGTTTTTCAACCTATTATTTATTAAACGAAGTTCTGTATTATATTCTAATATTACACAAAAGTTCATTCTTGTACGATTAAATAATAATTTTAATAAAATAAGTAACAAATATTATCAGAAGATCATTAATCATTTGAAACAAATCGTTCATACAATTGACTTTGGCCTGACACAAATACACTGAACATTATATTTATAGATTAATAGATGTGCTGGTCTTCTCTGTCAAATAAAAGATAAAATATTTTTTTAATTGTATTTGACACTCTTAATAAACAGATAATTCCATCAACTCGTCAGATTTCTCAACTGGATTCTATTTATATACTTCATCGAAGTCTCTCTAATGTCAGAACATTACAAATAAGAACGATGGAAAATAAAACGGATACTCGATAAACGTCGCGATATGGCTAATTGACAAGATGTTACTTCAAGAGAAATGTATACGTTTCTTGCAAATAGAATGCTTACTAGACATATCGACAAAGATAGAATTCAAGACTTCCTGAACATCGACTCATTGCAATCTGCATCCATCTACAATCAGTATTTTCCAAGAAATCAATATAAAGAGAGCATGTTTCTGTAATATAGAAATGTAATTTCTTTTGAAGAATCAATGAAAACCATGTTGAAGCATTTCTTATACAAACTTGGATTTTACAAAAAAAAAGCTCAATGCTAAAGAATTAATAAAAAAATTTACTCACGATGTAAGCTAAACACAAAGTGACCGATTCTTTATGAACCGCGCATGAAGTTGAAAAAATATTCAAATAAATTCTTCTTAAATGTTATACTGTCCTCTAGTAGAACTATTTCGAGTAAGTTTAGTGGGGAAAATAATCATCACATTTCTGTAATTATGCACAGATCGTCAGAGAAAGAAAGGTCACTAATATGCGGCGATGTTTTGAATAAAATACTAAAAAGAATTCGTCAAGAAAACTGTGTAATGAATAAAAAATACAATCAAGAAACGACAGCACATTATGGTCGAAGTTTTAAGAAAATATCTGTAAGATTTTTGCATAAGATTGATGACATAAAATGAATTATCAATTTCTTGAATTTCAATCAATAACATCATTTATTATATTTTGTAATATTTTTTAAGAAAATCTCAAATCATCAATCAAATTTTAAAAAAATCGTATTATACTCGACAACGTTCGTATGGTTCTTCTACCATACAGAAAATTCCACTTTTTCATCCTTCTTTTCAGTTGTCCACACGGTAAATACTCTGTCTTCTCCATACCTACGCGAGAAAGTGGTCAGTTCCACAATACGAATGGGTTGAAACCATTTGCATATTCGACGCATTTGATCAAAATCAGCAGTGTCGTCTTTGTAGATTTGCTGTTTGAATTCGAATCGTTTGAGCTGTTTGTGTTTATCAAGAGCATCGGCGAGCCGTTCAAAATGGCTGATATCTGTTGTTTCGTCGCCAGCAAATCCCATGATTGTTACCTTGATCACCGACAGATTTGCTTGCATGATCGAGAGAAGGTGAATGACATCATTCATATCAATTTCGATATCAAGTTGAGAGAGGTGCGGTGTGGCAACTAATTCTGCAACCGGTATACGGTCTTCATAGGGATAAAGGATACCCCTAAAGGAGACCAACCGAGGCGTAAAAGCAAGTAGACGAGCAAAGGTTGATAAAAACAAGGATTTGTTCAATAATAATGGCGGTAGAAAAACTGTCTTCTCTTAACCCTACTCACTCGTTAGCATCTAACTAGTTAACCGACCGCCCTAATCCTAATGTCAACAAGAACTTCCGAGTAAAATTATCATTACTCATTTTAAAACAGAAAACGAGTATGTTGAAGTGAAAGGATAAGTGAACTATTTCTCATTTGTGAACATGAAAAAAATTGAAGTTTAAATTTAATAAAATTCTTTTGAATTTTCAACTGATTTTCAAGTTGAATAATTAATAAATTAAAAAAACTAATAATAAAATGTTTTAATTTGAAATAGTTTTTAACATAAATTTCCTGCATTGTATAAAAGATGTAAGTTATTAATTAATATAAAGTTTTTAATAAAGCAAATTCTCTGTAATTTGTAAAGGACGTGAACTATTAATGAGAATAATCTTTTACCTACACAAAGTTTTCGTTGTTCATAAAGACTGTAGTAAATGATTCAATATTTATTTATCCTACCAAAAAAAATCTTTCAGTTGTGTTTTAAATTTTTTTACAATATGCATTTTTTAATGTAATCTGATAATTATATGTATCAATATGAAAAAAATAATACAGATTTAACCTGTTTTATAATGACATGGTGAATATTCGCTAAATTGAAAAGAACTATGCTTTTGATATCGTTGTCCATTGTAAATAAATATCAGAGCATTTAGAGTAGTTAATTATTTTTCATTTGATATTACATTTCAAATTATCACTGACATCAAGCATATTAGTTGAATTTCGACCAAAAAAGCTAATCAAAACCGTTAACAATATATATTCTCTCTCTGTAATTTGTGAAATTCTACTAATTACAATAAATAAAATAAAAATTGAAAGATGTGTATAAAGCGGACGCTATTTTAAACTCGTTGAGATGTTTAATATTAATTTATGAAATATCATCGATTTTATCAAATGTGACTTTCGTTTATGGATTCAAACGGTTTATTGAAAGTTCATATTTCCTGTGAATTTATCTGACATAATCTAAAAATAATATAACTAAACAAATTCTCTGAGAAAAACGTCATCGGACATTTACATGTCTTTCACGACCTTCTTTATAAATATTATTGAAACAAGTTGAAATTTTTAGACAAACAGACAACAAAAGCGAAGGTAAGTGTAAAGCTATATGAAAAGAATAATGAGCCAATGAATAGAAAACCATTTATGATTTCCATCAAATAATATTTGATCATTTCATATTGGCCAAGATGCGGTAGTTTATGGATCTGTTGGACATGCAAGCTTCTGATTTTACGCTTGAAATTTTGAAAAGTACAATAGGTATGCAACTGACCTATATTCTTGATGATAAGGGGATACTTTTCTGTATATGTTGGATTGTATAAAATTGTAAGCTCTATCAAGTACATATATTGAGAGGTCTCTTTGATATGGAATGTTAGACTTAAAAAATGCCTGTCCAGAAACCTGAAAAATTTCTAATAATTCAAAAACTAAATCTTTTTTTCAATGAGCTAGATCGATATACTGGTATATGTCACAATCTTTCTAGAATCATACAAGTAACTTTATAAAATTCATGTGTTTCGTAGTTCTTCCCAGCCTTGGATAAACGCATAGTGAAAGTGACGACTGAAGAGATCACTCGTGAAAAATATGATATTATCGTTCAAAAAAAGTCTATCACCTTTTATTTTAGGCATTGTTAACGTCCACATTTCACTTGTTGATCGTTCTACACCCTATCACTATCTGCTGATCTCATTCTTGAATATCCTCAATATCCAGATGCAACGAACGCAACGTTTCGTTGGGTATCGCAGAGGATAAATCTAATTTAACATCCAAACGAGTTGGACAGGCAAATGATTGAAGCTGAGTAAAACGTTCGGACCCGAATAAAAGTTGCTCCAAGTAACGACTTACTCCCGAAAATATTTCAATAGTTGCCGAGCCATGAAAATAAACGAGATCAGGTAACATGGAAGAGCTAAGCTTTGATATGATGTTGTTAGCATGAAGAGATCGAAGAGCAGGCAGTTTTTCCAACTGTATTCTACTTTTGCTTCGATCATCTTTGAGGTAGATGATTTGATGAGAGAAATACTCTATCGCTTCGTCATAGAAAGGATTCGACGGTACCAGACTTTCCTCACTATCATTTGATTCGGCATCTTCATCTGAATTTCTGTCTACACTTTTATTGGTGCCAGTCTCGACATTTTCATCTCCAGGTAGGATTAATTGAAACTGGTCTGCCGTACTATTTTCGTCAGGATCTGCCTGAATGTGAATAGTAGTGGTGATTGAGCGAAGAATACTGTTGATGCTAGAGTTTAGATCTCTCCAACCCCAGTACAGATCCACAGCCGTAACGAATTTGAAAATTTCAATGATAATCTCCTATAAGAATCGAAGAAAATGAATTTTTATATTTACCTCTTCTTTGAAATGACTTAATATTTCCATTGAAAGTTCAGCTGATCGAAAATGCGAAACTCTTGGATAATTTTACAGTGAATCTAGTCTAAGTTTTCTAAAAGTATCGGTGGAAGAAAGAAAGCTAGGCAGTTCTATGCTAATTCAACGTATTGGTGCCAAGCTATTTTAGAATTTTTAGAGACGTATATGGAACAGAAGGAAGAGTTGAATCTAAGAATATTTGAAGAATAGTGCCCGACGCATATTTCGAATTCTTACATATTTTATTAAATTTTTTGTACCCAGTGAATTGTATTCGAACCTTCATTCTGCATAAACTTGATAGAATTCGGCGGTGAATTATTTCAATTTATACTACTATACATTTCAAAATACAATGTAATTAAACAAATGTTCATGAATCCAGAATACACCTAGATGGCAAGAAACTTTTTATATTAAACAAAAGATAAACGCAGCCAGGGGTGAATTCGGCAAATGAAAAAAATTTTTCTGACTTTTTAGGATTTTCGTGCAACTTTTGTAGACCAACAGGATTCTGTATTTTTACTAAAAAATACTACTTTTCAAGGTTTCTATTGCGCTTTCTCTTGAATCATAGAGGGTGAAACATATCGAAACACTCGTGTACAGGGTTGGAAATAATGTTTTTTTTCACAGGAATACAACTTTAACTATAGATGACATCCACATTGAATTGTGTGCTAAATGGAAGACTGCTGAAAAGGGTATTTTGAGTGGTATCATAATACGGTTACATCGGGTAACGGCAATTAAACATCAAATTATCCAAAGGAATAATCCAGTGAATTATTCCAACAGGTAACGGCATCATTGTCTAAAGACTGGAAGGGTATCTTGAAAAATTTGAGTGGATTTGGTGTGACGGAATCGTGTTTACAATGCGAGTGCATATTATGATAGTTGAATAGTTCTAAAGTGTATACATAATCAAAGTTGGAATATAAATAAAATAATTCGAACACCCCTTTCTATGGAGATAAACAAAAAGGGAAAAGTCTGAACCTATTCCATTCGTCAATCTAAAGTTCTTCGTGTGTACAAAACATTTCTATTGAAATGGATAAAAAGACAAAAGTGAAATCTTGAATAAAATTGTAAATTAGAATTCGTACAATGATGTCCTGTGAGTCTGTCAAAAAAAAAAGGACAACGTAATGCTCTACTGTAATTATAATTTGTCAGTACGATATGGTCCTCATATATTTGTGACAAAAACCAAAAAGAAGAAATTTTACCCACATAATGCAAACTGCCTCGGGCTCGATGCTCAGTAATGGTCTTGCCTTCCAAGGTATAAACACTTTAGCTCTCATCCTCACACAGTCAAGAGCATCCTGCGAGGCTATCGGCGAAGAAGATTACTGCCATTATTTTTAAAACGATGTTTCGTGTAAAGATCCACTTGCCACTAAACTTACGTTAGGTAATATCTCGAAAGATGAATTCGATGAAACATTCGACATTCTTATCGTGAAAAAATGACAGTATATCTGAAAAGAAGAGGAATAGCATCTGTGTCGACTATTCAAAAATAAATAAGAATCAATGAATTGTTACATAACTACAAAGTTATGCGAATACATCATGCCTCGAACATATTGATTGATAAGTAATTATGTTTGGCATAGTCGATTAACACAACACTTATAGAGAGTCGTCGATGCACAGAATTTCATCAACTATATCTTGAAGAGCAAAACAAGAACAACAACAAGCGTCGTTGCTCACTCTTCGAACTGAAAAAGATAAAAATAAATCTTATGTCAATAAAACAGGCAAACAGTCGCCTCTACACAGAGCCGTTGTATAAAATGAAACAAGAGCTTTCTTATCAAACATAAATAGTGCGGGCACAGTATGTGCTCGATACTCATGAATAAAGCTCTCATCTTCAAACTAAGAAGATAAAAAAAGTAACATCTGTTGACTTGCGAAGAAAGAAATATTTATCAATCAGCTGAGTATTTTAGTAGTAGACGACAAGAATCTTTCTGAAATTTGAATAGTATTAGCATAAATACGAAACAATTCTATAGAAGTAAGAAAGAAAACTTTTAAAGAAAAATGTTTTTAATTTTTTTTGTAATTGTCTCACGAGCAGAATTTTGTTCATCTCCTTCGATTTCCTAATTTTTTTAAAACATAAACAGCAAAGAAAGAAGTTATATTGAATTATAAATCAGCAAATCTTGATGATGATTACATGTTTATTTTTATTTAGCGTACTAACTGTTGTTAGTTTAATGAAATTTTTCACAAAAATCAATTTTATTTGTTTGATTTCAAATATCTTTAATTTTGTTTCCGAAGATATTAATAAAATTCTGACGTACATGACACTAGCTTTTAGCATGTTTCGAAAACTGTTTAATATCAAAAAATCATTCCTTTCCTTTTATTACAATCAAGAAACAACAGATTGATTTTTCGGGAATATTTAATCCAATCATTTTGAGTTTCATCACCAACGACTAAATATAATCGACTTGATGACTCTTTGAAATACTCTTTCGTCATATTTTTAAGACAAATGAAAACGTTCTTATTTCCAAACAAATGTTAATATGTGACAGTGGAATGTCAAACTAATTGCCGTTACACACAAACACTTTATCATATCTTATTTTTTTAGTGTTAGAATGAATTGCACCGAAACTTTCCTCAATGAGCAAGATTTCTGAAGGTGATCATGATCTGAGCAACATCTGTATTAGCTATCTATCCGGCGGTCATTTTATAGTGCTGAGCAGTGAAAATCGTATTATAAGCAAAAATCTTGGTTCATAGTATCTAATGACATGCCAATGAACTCTGATAGGAATTGATCATAAAAGTAAACAAATGATTACGCACTTTCTCAATAATAACTGATGCAATCGATTTAAATTTTTTAGAATCGAGAGATCTCGGTTAGTAGATAAAATTTGTTTCAACACAACAGTTCTTAGAATATACCATCGAGTGAAGATATAGTGTTTAGTTTATCTTCTATCTAAAGCATTATTTCGAGCTAAAATTAAGATGCATAGATGTTATCTCCTTATTCTGAATCCATCTTGTATTCTGTGATTGAAATAATATGTATGATTAAAACTAGTCTTAATTACTTTGCGTAGAGTATTGAAGACAATCTTTTATTATATTTATATACTTATTATTATGTGAACTATGTACAACAAACAGCTTTTGATATTCATCATGCTTAGTGGAATGACTTGGTCGAATACTGATGATAATTCTTTTTGTACTTTACTGTCACATAATTTTTATGAATTTATATTCAATATTTTCAGTCTTTTTTCATACCAATTAGCTTCATCTTGAAAGCCAACCTTTATACACAATTCTAATAAACCTTGATACATATGTATAATATTATAATTTTGTTTTTGAAATGAAGAATACATTTTTCTTAAACATATAGGACAAAGATATAATGGTTGTCTATCCATTTCATCTTCACAATTAGCTCCATTCATTAAACATAAATAATAAATACAATGTTCTAATCCAAATAAATGCATTATTTCATGTATACAAGTACTAACAGCTCGTTTAAGTATCAAGATTTTTTCTTCATTAGTACATGGTTTTTCTAATGTTTCTGATGAAAAATCAAAAAATAATGGATCGAAACGAGCAAATGAAAAAATTCCAATTCCTTCATTCACTGAAGCTTCACCATAAACAAAATTCCATTTTCGATCTGGATAAATATCAACCATTGTAACACCAATACAAAATAATTCCTTTCTATTATGTCGTTTTCGTTGCATTTTTTTTAAATGTCCAGTTAAATCAGTTGTTAAATATTGTAAATGATTTGTATATGAATTAGTACGTTGTGTCATAGATTTATTAAAATCTATTGAAGGTAATATTTCAGTTTGACAATCAGGAAAGAAAAGATGACAAAATTCACATATAATATCTAAGTTGGGTGATCTATAAAATAAAATAAATGAATATATTTTGTTTACTGAAGACGAATATTTTACCGTATGCCATTGAAATCACCAATCGGTTGAATATAAATTAAATTGCATCTATATTGAAAAATGAAATTCAGTTTTTTTTTTAATAAAAGAAAGAATATACTGACATTGGAGATGGTCGAGTTTTATGTGATCTTTCGAATTCTTCAACTGTTTGTCCTACTTCTTCATGCGAACTTAACCAATCATGTTCAGTTGGTGTTGGAATTGATGGAAAACTATCATCAATAGCGATTGTCAAAGCCCGTCGAATATCATCATTTAACTAAAATATTTCATACAAGTATAATTATTTTGTAAAATAAATTCTAAAAAGAGTATTGAAATGTAATTATTACTAACTTTATTTGTTTGACCCAGAGCTTGAACTTTTTCTTCTACTGTTGGTAGTGAAAATTTTTTATGTCGACGACTCATTGCCATATCTATAAGTTTATTTCGAAGAGACAATGTTTTTTGTAAATTTTGCTGTTCGGCTTACCTTATAAAGGCCAACATTATTGCACAATTTATTATCTTTCTGTGCACAGAAAATTTTCGTAATATTCAATGACTAATAACACTGTTATTACAAAATCAGGTTAAAAAGGAAGTAAAAAAAATTGTTCGTCCGTTCGATACATATTATTATAAAAAAGATTTTTTTCATAACCAATTAAGATTCATTAAAATTCACAGAATATATGAATTAAATCGTGCATATCACTATTTTATTATAAGATTCGGCGAAAAAATAATTAAAAGAAAGTAATAATTATAATGTGAGATAGTTTAATCAGGCGAATAGTGTTGAGAATATTCTATTTTAAATACAAAAATAAAATAACGAAATAAAATATCGTTATAAAAGTTGACGGTTTAATTGTCATCATATAAATTATAAGAATACTACGAAAATAGTAATGATGTGATAAATTCTTTTTTCTTCGTAAATTCAATAATAAAAGTAGTATCTCTTATCGTTCTTATATTAAAAAAATAATATTTCTTCGTTTGTTTTGTTTTGAAAAACATCGCTTTTTATATGATGTTATTTCTTTCATTTAATATATCAAATATGACATATTATTTATTAGTCTTATAGTTGTTTGATTAGTAGATCTCTAAGATAATGTAATATTTCAAAAAATATATCATTTTAAAGCAATTTATTGAAGATTTTGTTCGAATATCTTGCCAGAAAGATTAGTAGATCAGAAATGTTTTTAATAGTCCTAATCAATAATTCTATTTATATTGGAATTCCTACAGTTAACAACATTAATAAACAGAAAATTAAAGTGCGTAAAATGATCTATTATTATAATAAAATAGACCTGGATTCTATTGCTTTTGTAAGAATATAAATTAGTTCCATTAGATTATCGTTCTTTGTGAATATCGAAACGTTTAATCTTAATAGATTGTTGATGTAAAATTAAATTGTTCTTATAGAATATTTATATTCTTATTAGAAAAGCAAGTAACTCTTTTATGAGTTTTTGATTATTAAAACGAATTTATTAATAAGTTTTAAATTAATATCAGTTTTAGGTTGGATTATATATGTAGGATAGTTAATGATGATAGATGAGATATCTGTCATTTTCAATGTTATATTCAAAAAACTAGAATATATTGAAAATTATTGTGTGCACGTATGAAATAATTTTATTAAAGAAAAAAAAATCACAATTCAACAAATATAAGATCACAGAATGAAAGAACAAAATATATTAAACTGTAAAAATTGTGGAAATAATTAACCATCTTTTTATTGTTTAACACGAATCATTGTCTCCTTATGTGCTGCTGTTGCAATATTTTGACGGGTTAATGGAGCGATGCGAATTCGGCTATGTGTGCACTTGTCCCAACATCTAGTGACTAGATCAATGAATTCATTTCGAAATGGTTTCGATACAAAGATAAACAAATAAAAAGGAGCAACACTCATAAAATA
>JAJEKB010020847.1:1119613-1146607 GCA_022393335.1 Macrotrachela quadricornifera | reverse complement strand
AAAAGTTTCAGTTATATTAATGTGACCAGATGGATAATATTTTTTTTTGCATGATCAATACACATTCAAGTATATTGAGAGCCTCATCATATTTTTCTTGTCGATAGAAAATATCCGCAATACTATTGAAAGTTAAAGCAATACACACATGATCTGATATGCAGCATTTTATGTATATTATTATTGCTTGTTTATGATAATCAAGAGCCTCAGTATACTTCTGTTGATTCGCTAAAATACAACCAATATTACTTAGATTAGTAATAATATCGACACGAAAAAAGTTATAATATTTTTCTCGAATTTTCAGTGCTTGCTGGATAAAGAGAAACGCTTGATCTTCTTGTGAACGTTGATAATGAAAGATACCAATATATTCTAGACTAGTAGCAATATGTGCATGAACAGAAGAGTAATAGTTTTTCTGAATTGTTAATGCTTTTTAATAAAAATCAAAAGATTCTTTATACTTTCCTTGTAGATTCAATAGTTCACCGATATTACAAAGTATTATAGCAGAATCTTTAATACGACTCGGTTCACTTTTCATCATTCTATTATAAGCACTATCATAATAAATTCTTGCTTGAATCCATTCACCTTTCCAATGATGTATTTGACCAATAGAATGTTCAATCCATGGTAAATCATCATCAGACGAATCATTTAATAGAAATTGAAAATATTATTTCATTGAATTGAGTTATATCAATAAAATTAAAATTATCATTAAGTTCTTTTAAATTCCATTCGATTTCAAATAAAACAGAAATAAGATTCTTTTCTTCTGTAGATGTTCTTAATAAATCTAATGCTATCGATCATTGAGTATTTGCTGTTAAAAATCCTTTCATTGAAATAGTTTTATCTTTATTTTCCTTTAATTGATTGAATTCATATCTTGATAATCTCATTGATCGATAAACATATAATGGAACGATTTTTTGATGTTGATGAATTAAGTTTTTCAATAAGATCACCAAGAAAATGTCGTAATAAATAAAGTTGTTCAGTATTTTCTCTTCGAAATGCTTTATTAATCATATTTCTAAGAAAAGAATTTTTTAAATATCAATAAATAGCATCATTTGATTGATATTTATTTTCAAATTCATTAATAAATTGAAGTTCTTTAGAATTTCTTTGATAATACTGACGACATGTATCAATCATTTGCTTTTTAGCTTTTTCATTTCGTGGTAAATATAGAAGTACATTATGTAATAGATGAAGCCAAAGAAAATTATTTGGTTGTTTTGATAAATTATTTATTTTATTTTCATTATGATCAAAAAAACACCATGAATGAGATTCTTTATTAATATAATTAATTTGTTCTTGAATTGAAGAACATAGAAAATCTAATTGATCATAGATACCAATTATTTTCGAATTTTCAATAAATAAATGTTTATTGAAATCTTTTTTTAAATCATATATAAAAATGCCATCGATTTGATGAAGATTAGTTATATTAGATAACAGTTCAGAAGTAGAAGAACTTGAAATAATTAATTTTTCGTAGTCATATTTTGTTTATTTTTTCATCATTCGTATTTGTTATTTCTTCCTCATTACGTGTTATGATACATTTTAATTAAAAAGAAAGAATGAGTCATATTAGAATAAAAAAAGATTATGAAAAATTTTCTTGATAATTTACTTGGTAAACGAATGCGAAAGTTGATCGAAAGTGTAATGATTTTATAGTAAAAACAAGCGTGATTTAAAAAACATTTTAACATAACTGTTGCTGTATTCAGTATGTTTTCTGAGATTATAGGAAAGAATTTAAATAATAAAATTGATTTTGAAACAATTTAATATTATGAAATAAGTTGACTATTAAAAAAATCAAATATTTTCAATCATATAATTAATCTACATTATAAATTATAATCAAAAACTATTCAATATAAGAAAACGTTAATATAAATTATGGTGCGGAAAATAATTTGAAAACAAGTGGAATTTTTCATACTGTAAGAGTCTAAGAGTTCAAAGGTAAGATAATATTCGACGTTACATTTCATCTCCAAAGGTTCATGCATTTTTGGTAAAGATCGTATTGATGCTGTGGATCTGCTTGTATAGCATCATGTGTTACTTTTGGGTCAACTTCTTTTCCTTGTTTGTCCACAAGCTTGAAACCACTCTCTGCCGGTTGAATTTCATAATCAAACCATTGTTGAATACAAGGTACAACCATTCCTCGGGCTTGTTCATCTGTGAGCGATTGTTCCATCAATCTCTGAAAATCTTGGTATGTAATCTCATAACCCGTTTTAGGCATGTTGACGTGTTTTGGTTAATTTACACACTGCTTCGCAAACAAATAGTTTCACACCACTAAAAAGAAATTGTTTGGCTTGTGCATCAGGAGAAAGAATGAATAATAGAAAGCAAATGATACTGTGGTGCGTACGGTATTTTTTTTTCGTGTTTTTCTTTCTTTCGTATACCGAGGCAAACACACGCTATGCAGACGATGAGGATGAAGAATGAAAATATGCAAGTATAGAAAAGCATCAAAACGTCACTACTACACGTTTCTCTTTCATTGCAGAATAAGGTAGATTGTTTCACAAGAGAAGTATCCGAAATGATCCACCGCTTTATAGTCCACACTTTGGATACATCGAGGAGGTATCTAGAGTAGAATATTCCTAAAAGGATTTGGCCCCATAGTCTTTTTGTGAAGAGATGTGACGGTTTTACTGAATTTTGGGTCTGTGGTAAGAAATTTTTAAACAAATTGAACTCAAAAATTTCAGGTTATAATTCTTTGTCACAGATCCAAAATTTGGTAAAAACTGCCACATCTCTTCACGAAAAGGCTATGGGGCCAAATCCTTTTAGGATTATTCTAGTCTAAATATTTCCTCGATGCATCCAAAGTATAGACTCTAAAGCGGTAGATCACTTCGGGTACCTTCCTCGTTAGCTCACAATAATGGGCAATTTACATTGCCATATTAAACCGCCCATATATGCCTACCCATATGACTTACGCAAGATAGTTTTGGGTCTAAAGTAGATTTAACGCTTTTTTCTACAGTTTTTCATAAAAATGTGGTTTTTCAAGAAAGGCTAAAAAGTAGATATTCGTGATCAACACCTCAAACTCTGCCAAATGATGTGAAAAAAATTTTACTTGATTTTCGCGCTGCGAATATCTTATAAAAATAAAATCTCTATTTCATTTCAATTCTAAAACAAAAAATGTTCCTTTATTAATATATATTTTCTACAGTTTATATTAGTAGATTATCCACATCATTTTCAATGAATTTTTTTAAATAGACTTTTATCAAAAATAATGTCTTGAATTAAGAATATCATATATGAATGTTTTTTTTTATTTTTGTAGAGAAAAGACAAATTAAGGTATAATGTATTAATCTTTACTTTCTTTATAAGATATTTTGATAGAAAATTTTTCAAACTGAAATGAAAATGTTTAAAAAAAGTTTCATATTTATTTTTCTTCGAACAACAATATATAAATGTTTGTAATATACTGTTGTTGAACACCCTCTATGCTACTGCATAGGTGATAAGTGTATTTTTTACACAATGATAAAAAAGTGTGTGTGAACAATCTTAACCATATGATAATTCGTCGTGTAATTCTTGCTTTACATTGATATAGCATACGAAGAAAAAACAAAAGGTGATATATAATTATTTTCACGTAACTTTTCTATTTTATCATTCTTATTATAAATTTGCAGCTGTATTTATAAACAAGACATTGCCTTATCAGGAGAAATTTCCTGATATATTATTTACATAGAAATCTATAAAGTATTAAAATATTTCAAAAAAATCACATTTCGAAACAAATAATATCAATATCTAACAAAATGGTATTATTTCTTCACACATTACCAGTTGAACTGATTTATCGTATTCTTGACAATCTAGATACATTCACAATTCTTGTATCATGTCGTAATGTTTGCGCAAAACTCAATGCCATCACTGATACGTACTATCGATATCAGGTAATATTTAATTCTACTATGAATTCTCATTCATGATTGTTCGTTGTTTGTGTGAATTCTAGTTCATTGTGAAACAACAATGGATGACAACAACACAAATATAGAGTAGAGAGAAAAGAATGAACCCATATGTATATTGAAAAAGACTAACGGGTGTATCCTAGAAAGTTAGTATAGAAGTTGCCAATATGTAATGTACTAGGCATATTGGAACTTATCTACAATTATTTTTAATAATTTTTCTGTTTCTAATTTCGAAGAATTCGATTTCTTTTGATAACATTCTATATTTGATTATATTCTGTTTATAAAAAAAAAAGAATTTAGAGGATTGTTTCCAAATATTATCAAGAATTTCTTGATCGTTGTAATATTTTTAGATGTCTTTCAATGTACGGAATAGAGTAAGCACATTTTTTGATAGAACAATCTGTTTCAACACGTCCCAACAAATTCTCATATTTACCTGGTCAGTAGAAGCATCTTTTTGAATTCATCATTCTAAACAAGATCTGATGACACTCTAAAGAAACATATTTTTCAAACCTTATCGAGGGTCTTAGACTTTAATACCATATAAAACTCTAGAAGTTTTCCCAAAATAACATTTTTGGCCTTCAAAAATCTTCTTCAGCAATAGTAAAATGATCTACTCGAGCAACTCAGAAGGTTTTTGAGAAATTAAAAGAGTATTATCGATGTTACTTAAGATATTTTTGAGATCTGACATTCGACGTCACTAAATATCGGATTTCAACAATCTTAACAGCTTATTAACTCTTCGAGTTATTTTACTAACTTTAATTATTCTATCTTTCTCATTCCTTGTTACAAATTTAATCGTTACTGATATATAAATTCTTCGTATGTTTTCTAAAAACTCAATAAATACTATCTATACGTTGATTTTTCCTGATGCTAAATATTTCCGTACTGAACAATCATTGTCAATAATTATTCTTTGTACTGAAAATTCACAAATCCATCGTTATTATACGTCTATTAGAATATTTTTCATTTAGCAAAAACCTATGTTACACTATATAAATTGTTTACTTAGCCAGAAATGTGCACTAATTAGAATAGTATGTGACGTACACTGTATTAAAAAAAAGCAATCAAAAGAGAAGTGATTTGATAGAAAAAGAATAGATCAATTACACACGAAAAGAGTATTGATAAAAAATAAATTCAGTATAATCTAAACTACGTACTTATGAATCGATACGAATTAGCATTGAAACAAAAGATTTCTTTGTTCAAACATACCATGAATGATAATATTCACATACTCATCAGTGAACTCAAGTTGAAGATAGTTGATGTTTATCTTGATGTTGCAAAAAGTTGAGGAAATTCAAATAATTTACGATATATTATGAGTGAAACCATCTTGAATGGGAGCTTTTTGAAAGATGACATCGAGAAAGAAAGTATATTACATATTGGTTACTTTAGATGTCATTTTGAGGCAAAACATAAAAACCTCTCAAATGTGGATACCTTCATATCCACGACACTTTGAAAAAGTCCCTTCGATATTCACTGTAAAAGGATTTTACTGTGTTTCAATACAACATGCCAAACTAACATCTAAATCAAAAGATTCAAACGACTAAACTACATTGATGTTTTTCACTAGAGTCCAATTATAATTTAGTCTCACATATACACCATGACTAATAGAAAAAGCGAATTAACTATCCATTTCTCTGTTACTGATATTTGTTTTTTTTTCTAAAAATATAACCATTTTGATTCTTTCTACTTTGTTATTATTTTTTTTTATAGATGCTGACTACAATCACCCAGGAGGGCGATGAAATCGATTCGAAAACAATTCAAAATCTTGCCAATGCTCTGCAGTTAAATGAAGTAATACAACCAGCATAGTTAAACTTGTTCAAAAGTTCTGATAAAATTATATAGATCAAAAGATATTTTAATTTTATTTAATCACATGGTCAACATAGATGCCCTTAATATTTTTACCAAGTTTGATTTTTTTAACAATCTATTAAAAGTTTTCTTAATTTCTTTTTATAGAAAAATGTTTTTTCGCATAGAGTATGAGTATGTTATATTTTATTTCTTTAACCTGTTAAACGGCATTTGATGAGATTACTTAGCTAAAGGCTACAAAGTATCACGACTACTAAGTATAGCACATATGGCATTATATTGATACCTTCGCCTGTTAAATACAAAAGAACATTAGATGAATAAGAAGCAAACGATGATCATCTGATGTCTTCATTTATTTCTATATTTCATTAAAAAATCATCTAAAATAATTTTCAATATAATATTCGTGATCTGTAGTCTTCTGTTTACCTATACCGTGTAAAAGAACAGCATTCTTCAATTTAAAGGATGTACAAAAAGTTTTTAGGTTTAACCCTATCTTCATGAACAAAATACTTAGAATTCATCTACATTATTCGAGTCACTATCAGATGATTTGCGATTAATTTATCTAAAAGAAACCCATACTTCATCACTAGCAATATCAGAAAGCAACTAATATGAACTTACATAATATTTTGCTAAATTTTAACACAGACTCTTCAAAGCGACTAGACAAAGAAAGTCTAATTAGCTCTTGTAGTTTCAGGGTTAGACAATTTTTCTTCAAAAGAACAATTCAAATGACCCGTATCTTAAAAATAGGATAAGAGAAAATTAAAAATGTCTTTATCTTTATAATGTTATTTTATTCAGTCACTCATCATATTGAATCTCAAGAATACTTATATTGGTCCAAAAGAAGCAGAATATCTTGCCAATGCTTTGCAACGCAACAAAGTAATACAATTAAAATAGCTCTTCTTATTTAATCATTCATTTATTAATTTTATTCAGACACTTACCACACTCAATCTATTCAAAAATAGGATCGATTCAGATGGAGTAAAACATCTCGCCAATGCTTTGGAACACAATAAAGTAATACTAGCACTTTTTCTTCTTCTTCTTCAATCATTCATTCATTATTTTATTCAGACACTGATCACATTGGATCTTGCATGGAATAATATCGGTTCAGAAGGAACAAAGCATCTTGCCAATGCTCTTCAACTAAATAAAGTAATACTTTTAAGTGACATGACATTTTTAGGAGACTTTGAGGATGTAATGGAGAGATTATGGTAAAATTTTCAGCCCTATATGATGACGTTTGAGTGAGATAGTTATCAAACAGAGAATAAAAATAGCTTATATGAGTATCTAAAATTCTCTGTCTAGAGTCATTCTATGCATCTAATTATTTCTTAGTTGAAACAGCATGTCAGAATTCTTTTTCTAATGTTCTTTCTTTTTATGTAAAATAGAAAAGAGTAACTAGTTGAATGTCTCAAAAACACTAAAATGGGCGCTAATTTAGATAAATGATTACAAAAAGAAAGTGAAACATGTAGAATGAGGTTGGAGAGAGAATTTCAGGTTCCGCGATCGAAAAGTATAAACTAAAACAAAAAAGGAAATATATTTTTCGTTTTCTCTGAAGAAAACTCTGTTGTTGAAGAAGTAGATGGTAAAAGTCATTAAAATTTAATCAAAAAAGAGGATGTTGAATAAAAAACCATAACATTCTTCGAAGATCACAGAACACGATATCTGATCATGCATCTATCTCAATTTCGAAATTTCTAATGAAAATTGACTTTGAAGAAAGAAGTCCTTAATCTGATATTTATTATTTTATTCAGACACTCACCACATTGGATCTCACTTCTAATGATATCGATCCACAAGGAGCACAATATCTTGCTAATGCTTTGCAACACAATGAAGTAATACAATAAGCATAGTTCTTCTTTTTATTTAATCATGCCTTCATTATTTTATTCAGTCGCTTCTCATACTCAACCTTGCATGGAACCGAATTGGTCTACAAGGAATAGAACATCTTGCCAATGCTTTGCAACACAATGAAGTAATACAATCATTATAACTCTTCTTTTTATTCAACCATTCATTTACTATTTTACTTCGACACTTACTACGCTGACTCTCGCTTCCAATCTTATCAGTCCACAAGGAACAGCATATCTTGCCAATGTTCTGCAATATAATAAAGTGATATAACTATCATAACTCTTCTTCTTATTTAACTTTTTATTTACAAATTTTTTTTAGACACTCACCACATTGGATCTCACTTGCGATGATATCGGATCACAAGGAGCAGAATATCTTGCTAATGCTCTACAACACAATAAAGTAATATAATCAGCATAACAGTTTTTTTATTCAACCACTCATTTATTATTCATTTAAACACTCACTACATTAAATCTCTGGGGTAATCATATCTCTCGTGAGGGAGCAAAACATCTTGCCAATGCTCTGAAACACAACAAAGTAATACAATCCCGATGGCTCCCCTTTTCATTTAATCGTTCATTTACTAATTTATTCAGACACTCAATACACTGATTCTCGCTTACAATAATATCAATCGACAGGGAGCAAAATATTTTGCTAATATTCTGCAACAAAATAAAGTAATACAATAAGCAAAGTTGTTCTTTTTATTCAATTTCATGTAGCCACTATTTTATTTAGACACTAACCATATTGGACCTAAAATATAATAATATCGATCCACAGGGAGCAAAACATCTTAGCAATGCTCTACGACAAAATAAAGTACTACATTAAGCATAACTCTTCTTTTTAGTCAACTATTCACTAATTTTTTTATTCAGACACTCACTATATTGAGCCTTGAAGACAATAGTATTGGTCCAAAAGGAGCAGCATATATTGCCAATGCTCTGAAACACAATAAAGTAATGCAATAACGAAGATTCCTCTTTTTAATTTAATCATTCATTTACTAATTTATTCAGACACTCACTATACTGAACCTCGACGATAATGAAATTGGTGCACAAGGAGCAGACCATCTCGCTAATGCTCTACAACAAAATAAAGTAATACAATAAGCATAGTTCATTTTATTCAACTATACTTTTATGATTTTTTTCAGACACTCATCACACTGATACTTGCTTGCAATGATATCGGTCCACAAGGAGCAGAACATCTTGCCAATGCTCTACAACAAAATAAAGTAATACAATAAACATAGTTCTTCTTTTTATTCAACCATGCGTTCATTGTTTTATTCAGACACTAACCACACTGAACCTCAAAAACAATGATATCGGTCCAGAAGGAGTAAAACATCTCGCCAATGCCCTGCAATGGAATAAAGTAATACAATAGCCATAGTTCTTCTTGTTATTCAACCAGTCACTAATTTTTTTTATTTAGACACTCAGCATACTGAACCTCAAAGACAATAATATCGGTCCACTAGGAGGAGAACATCTCGCCAATGCTCTGCAACAAAATAAGGTAATACAATAAACATAGTTCCTCTTTATAATCAACCATTCATTCATTATTTCATTTAGACACTCACCGCACTAAACCTGATTTACAATTCAATTACTGAAGATGTAGAACACTATTTGAAGAAAATCGTGAAAAATAATGAATGCTTTGAATTACTCATATAAATGCTGATAATAGCTTGTGTGTGAAAGATTTTTGTATGTCATTTCTATTGAATTTTGAGTTATATGTAAGTCATTGATGAAAATAAAAAGTTAGTTATCTAAAATGGAAACTTCGTGCTATTTTGAATTAGGTATGTCAGTTTGTTTTGGGTTATATTTGCTTGTTTCAATGTAAACTGTTTATGGAAATGAATCACTAATCGACGATCTTGTCATCGATGTTTCCAGATTCTTGAATTTCTTGATTTTCAGTCAAGATTCTTTTTCCTATTCCTTCTATACAAGAATCTGGCTTGGAAAAACAGATCTTGATCTTCTGTCAAGATTCGTGTAGACCGAATCTTGTCTGATTCTTTTTTTCTCACAATACTTGCATGATTCTTATTTTCTTGAAATTCCTGATTGATTTTTGTGATATAAATAGGGGTGTCGAATTAGTATTAGCATTTCATTTATTTAATGCTAACATCAATACTTTTGTATAATGATCCTGAAGCAAAAGTATCGCAGTTTGTATTAATTAATGTGACGTTAAAGCAAAGCTTCCATCTCTGATTGATATCAATAGTTTTTTATACAGAACTATTGATATCACTCAGAGATGTAAGTATTGCTTTAACGTTGCATTAATCAGTACAAGCTGCAATACTGTTGCCTCAGGATCGTTATACAAAAGTATTAGAGTTAGCATTAAACTAATGAAATGCTAATACTAGACTGACACTCCTAGACATAAATGGCGCTTGTCTCTACAACATTATGATTATCTCCTTTCGTTACTAGAAATTGTTCCACAGTTGAAAGAAGTAAAGATAATTAAGTTGAGAGAGCTTGTTGTTTTCGATGTGCTCTTCATCGCCTTTGTTTTACTGTATGAGGTGATGGTTCAAAAAAAGACAATATATGGCTTGAGAAAAAGAATACTATAGGCACAGATTCCTATTATCTAAATTAAAAATAATATTGCTGAAAAAAATTTACTTGAATCTTCTTGTTTGATTTCTATGAGAAAAATATCTACAAATGAGAAAATAAATGTTAATGACAAATACAATTCTTTAGAAAATAAAACATTGTTGTATTTTACTATCTTCTCTCTAGATTCAATAGAAAAAGAAAATGGGTGAATGTCTTTTCAATACGTTCGACTATCTTGAAAAGTTACTTATTCAAAATATAGTGAAAACATCACTTCTTTCATCATAAATGAATATATAAAGGCTATACGGCTGCATTTATACATGTATTTAAACAATGAGAACATGTGCTATTGATCTTGAAGGTCAGATAAGAATCTTTTAAAAGAAAGAAAACGAAGCTTGCCTAAACTTCAAGAAACCATATGTACTTTGTAGGCTCTTTCCAGATTCTTGTTTTCTCCATCAATCAGGCAAGATTTTTCTGAGAGAAAAGAAAAAAGATTCTTGTCTGAACTTAAAAAATCCTTGAATATCTTTTACTTTAGAGTAATCAGACAAGTTTCTTGTCATCTTGAACTTCCGGTAAGAATCTTTTTTTCTTTCCTCTCAAGAAGGAACCTTGCCTGAATATCATGATTTAAAAGAATCTTAACTGATAATCAAGAAAATCAAGAGTCTGGAAAGATCGAGGACAAGATCGTCGATTAATGTAGAAGATAGTTTGATGATAAAGATAATACAAGTATAACAGGCGAGTTATATTTAAAGTACTGTTCAATGGAATATTTTTCAAAATTTTTATATTTTCGACAGAAGAACAAGACTTATAACCGAGCTTTTTTTATCATATATACTATCAATGATGAACTATATTTTAAGATCTCCCACTCAAAAAATTTCCACTTTTGTCAAAATTTTCGAAATTAAAATAAATGCATGGAAACATAGTCCGTTTTCAGATCTTTTAGGAATGATATGATTTTTAAACCGATATTCCTTTTTGGAGCAGGGTTTCAAATAATGTTATCATTCACTTTTTAAAAAACGGGCTTTTTTTTAGAGGAAACGAAAAATGTTTCTCGTTTTTCCTCGGCTTATGATTTTTTGAGTGTATTTTCAAAATTTCTTGATCCAGTGTCGCTCAATATATTAAAATTATTTTTTGTTTGAAAGAACGTCTCTTGATACAAGGCACTACGGAGTCCTTTTTTAAATCAAGCTTTGTTTTTTATTATGTATACCAACACAAGCACCCATTTTCGGCGCGTTTTTCGAGCCATTGAACCTGTGATTCCTCTTTTCTGCTAAAAAAGTAAGAACAAAAAAAGGACTCTATAGTGCCATGCATATCGACAGACTCTTTCAAAGAAAAAAAAGTTTAAATATATTGGCTGAGTCCAGAACGAGAAATCTGGAAACAAAATCAACTATTTTTGATCCTTGTTCGTTTCATATCTCAGTGAAACGTCATGGTATCGAGCTGAAAATATGACCACAGCCTCCTCACTTGATCCTTAGCAATTGCTCCAAATTTCAATTCAGCGTCTAATTACACAATCAATCCTCACAAACCAACCAATAAGATATTATGTCTTATATCGTTATTTGAATTTCGTATGTCTATAACTATTTTTTACTAATGGTAGTGTTGTTTTCTTAATATTATCATGCAAATAAAAATATATACGTTTCCAAAATAGTACCAACGAACACAACTTTTTTCATCATTTTGCTATACAGAGGGACTTACCATTAAAAGAAAGAATTGTTCGTTTTTCTCATCGAAATAGTAATTCAATGATTGAAGAATATATTTTTAAAAAAAATCAAAACATTTGAATCATCATTTTGTTCTTTTTCAAAATGTTCTTTTAAGCCACGACTGTCATAAAGACATAGGCCGATGGTAGAATATTTAAAACCACTAAAAAGATTAGTAACGTGTTAGAAAGGTTCAAATATATCCATTAATTTTTTCAGTATTGTATAATCATCACTTGATATTTCTAATGCACCAAGCCCATGTCGTCAATGACGGTGATGAAACATCATTATAGCGTAATATCGCGATCACACTGTGACCCCTTTTAGCATGCATTATGACCGTATGAACGGAATTTATGGAAGATAGCGTCGTAATCATGCACTGTATTGAAGATAAAGAATATTTTCCTATAAAGTGCTACGATCGTAGCGATGATATTTCGCACTATTGCGACGTTATGAATGCTGTAGTAAAATAACAGTATTTTACGTCGTGATATTGCCTAATCGTGACGCTAAATGCCGTTATCCCGTTATAACGTCGTTATCGTAAAAAAAAGGACGACATGGGAGCTTTCCTTTTTGTTTATTCTCAAATAAATTAATTAAAACAGGTATATGTTGTAAAAGAGAACTTAAAGGTTAATAAGCTGAGTTCCAACGATTGATACAATCAAGAGTTAACCGACGTTTTACGTCGAGCGATTTATTTTGACTTTCAGTGAATGACAATAAAATTTGTGAATGTCGAGTAAGTTCAATGAAAGAACGACTCTTTTGGATGATTTCAGCTAAATTATCTTTAGTTATAGCAACATTTTCTTTTTCATCATCTTTATTTGAATTATGTATAAAAACTCAATATTACAATATTTATATTAAGCTAATGCAGAATCAGATTGTTACTATGAGAAGATCGTATTGAAGTAGTATTGAAGCCATAGTGTGATTTGAATAGTATGTAATCATTGTTAATATCCTTTCGCAATAGATCTACATAAGTATTACTATCAATAGTTTTATTTTCGACTGCATCAAAGTCCATATTGTCCAAATCATTTTCACTAAATGCTGTTTTTATATGGATTGATTCTTCCAAATCAGTAGAATTCTTATATAATCCGTCTTCATTTTTTTAAAAATTTCTTTCAGAAAAGCAAACCACTACATAGCACTAAATGAAAACGATGTGCAACACACCAAAATCAATCAAAATAAGTAAAAATATTAGTTGCACCATCGGTCGTAACGGATATCACTTTATCATTAACACTTAAATCTTAAAGATGATTGTAAGCTTTACTAGTTATATTTGATGCCAAGTGACGTTTATTAAATGACTGAATATATGAAACAGTTGCTTTTGAAGCCAAATTTTCAACTACATAATGGCCAGTAATGCACAAAAACGAATTTTTATGCCGATCGAATAAAAAATCAGCTGTCAAGAAAATTGATTTCACATTTTTCAAAGTATCGATTAAACGGAATTTTTGAGCAACATATAATCGTTTTAGTTGACGTTGAACTTGATTTCGATGTGGTGGAATATATCCTAATGAAAAAAATAAAACAATCATGATTTTTTTCACAATGTGTACCTTGACAAGTGATGAAAAACTATCAATACTATAACTTTCCGTTAAATATTTCATATAGACATAGCAGTCCAAGTTATAAAAAAAATGTAGCAGGCGAATTTGGGATCTAGTCGAGATTGGAATAATAGTTTTCGATTATAGATTAAAATATATTGTCACTATGTAAATGAAAAACATCGTTTGTTGATCATTTGCAATTACTTACAGTTTATTTTAAAAATGAGAATATTTAAATATGACAAGAGGCTTTTTATATGATGGGGACATGGGAATATTGGATGGTCAGTTGTTTTTTACTCAAAATTAATAATTTCTAATTTTTTGTTATGAGGAAAATCTGTTTCTTCTATATTTTTTTGAAAGATGGAGACATGAGAGCATTAAACAATAAACTAATTTCTATTTAAGAATAAATAGTTTTCTTTTTCTATAATAAAAATCTTTTTTTTTTCAATTTTTTCAAACGTGGAGATATGGGAGCATTCAATGATTGACTAAATCTTAATGTACTTAAAAAATATTCGAAATTAATCACGAATAACTCTGACAAAATGAACTCAATTTATATCTCGAGCAAAGTAGCTGATGGCGATATAACAATCATTTAGTTTTTCATGAATATTTTCGTGAACCATTATTGATAGATTATTTTTTCATGGCATACTATTTTAATGAGACAAAAAGTTTTTCTAATTTGAATCTAAAATTTGATTTTTGATACTATAGTTAAATCTTACTATTTAATAATATTCAAGATATTTTAATACTTATTCTTTTTGATTCTATACTTCACTGTTTTTAGCATCAACTGTGTTGATATATGATTCAATTTTTTCATAAAAAATAGTTATTCCAGCAAGAAATTTAATTCTAAATGCAGCACCTTATTAACTTAAATAATGAAATATTTCACTGTAGTTCATTTTTATTTCTTATTCATTTCGTAGTAACAAACATCATTAAGCAAGGATTATAGTATCATAACATAAGTAAATAGGAGAGATTAATTATGATATGACTAATAGAAACAATAAAATACGCTATCTAGAAAAGTGAAATATATTGAAAGAATCTTATTTTATTTATATAGTTAACCAAAAATTATATGTGATGTACTTTAATAGAATGGATTTAATATATTTTTGTGTACAAACGATTCTTGAAATAAATCTTATTGTGTGCATTAATAACACTTTTTTTATGAGATTTTTTAAAATTATTTCACACATTTCAATCTCAGTTAAATTCTCATGTCAACTGTGACATATGGATTACATTCATTAATTAATGACATTATTGAAAAATATTACCTGGCATAGCTTCAGCTAGAAACTTTCTTATACCGCATTTTTTCTAAAATCACCAAATGTTCGCCCATCTTCAAAGATAGCCATATTTGCTAAATGGTTCAAATGAATCTTCTTGTTAGATGAAATTAAATTATCGGTTTTGATACGTGGATTTACGTCTGATACTAAATTAGTTAAATGATGTTTTGTTATCAGATGTTTACGTAATGTTGGTGTACCACTACTAATAGTTTCTACATGTTTTTGCATTTTGTACATTGAGCTATACCTTTTGAAATTTTTTTTATATAATTCCCAACATTTGATTTTAATCAATTATTTGTGTCAACTAAGGTATTTTCATTATTATCTTGATTTGGTGCAGTAGTTGTAATATCTCGGGAACGACGAGAATATCGAGAACAAGTCATTCGATAATATGTAAACAATATGGATATGAAAAATAACACTAAAATTAAAAAAACAATAATTTTTATTCAAGTAATCTATTTTGATCAAAGCACACGTAAAACCATCAAACTAGTCGTTCAGACATATTTGTATGTGAATTATACAGCATAATATATCAAATATATTAACATTGTTTCAACATTAGTACGCGAACACAGCGCGATGAATCATCAATTCAATATCGTATGAACACACCAATGCATTGAATTGGCTATAATCTCCTGCCACTTTTGTCAACATTTAATACAAAGATAGTTTCGAAATTTGGTTCTGTAACATTTAGTAAAGTTCGTCTCTTAGGTCCAAGTCTAGTTTTCGAGATATTAGCAGTACAATCTGCGATATCTATGGCAACCAATGCATTATAATGATATATTTCTATTAGTCGTAGTAATATTTTGATAATTTCATGTTCCAAGCAGTTTTCAAAGAAAACCGCAAATATAATTCGATACAAAAAATTTTTCTGCATCGATTGATACTAATTTTAACTTAAACTCCTTCTGTTTTTTCGGAGGGTGTCACACGTAGTGCATTTGGTACTGATTGCCTTTTTTTCTATATGCTTTATTTGTTCAGTTTAGTGTCCACTTGTAGAATCATAGCTATTCAAAATTGTTATATTCTTCTGAATAATATTTCAAAAAAGAATCTCATACTATTAACCCTTTGGACGGGATTTTTTCGATGTATTTCATCATAAATCAACCTGAGTTTCTATTCTACAAAAAAATTTTTTTGAAAACTCGTCTTTAGAAATTTTTCAAAGTATGATACGGTTCAACATGCATAAAACCAACTAACCATATTCTTGTAGAGACAGGAACATTTCTTGCAGGATTTTAGACTAGCGAAATTTTCGCTAAAAATCAACTGTGTTATATTTATTATGGACTATTGATTATCGGAAAAAATAATCTAATTATAATCCCAACTATATAAAAAGAAGTCTTTAATAAACGATTTCACAAAAACTAATCTTATATGAGAATCTTTGTGTTTTCAAATACCAGAGAATCACCATGCCCCTTAAGGGGCCAATCATCCCCAAAGGGTTAATAGACTCGTTTATGGTAGAACTATTTATTCCATCGATGAGTAATAATTAAAATTAGCACTCATTATTTCAAGCATACAATATGAATTTTTATTAAAACATGAGTTCTAGCACATTATATTTCTGTTGTTTGTACTGCTTGAATTTTGAAACAAAACATGATTGATCAAGATCAACTTTTCATTGTTAAAAAAAATTTGAATAAAATGGTAAGTAGTTATATTTAAATTTTTCAGAGCTTTTTTATCACTACATTTATATGAGTAACCGTTATTTTTTTCAATAGAAATCAGTTAATTATAGCTAAGATAATGAAGAATTAAAAAACAAGTATGTAAGATTCGTTTATTCGTTTTCTTGAATAGGAGATGTAACTCGAACAAAAGCAACAAGTACAATCATATTATATATCTTACTACTTTTCTTTATTAAAAACGAATAGTAAAATTCTTCTAGAACTCAACTATCTTTTTACTCAATTCAATATAAGCAATTTTAAAAGTGCTTAGTAAATATTCGAAGGAGATATGACTGACAATACAGCTTGTAGAGGTTATTATTTCAACCTCTAATATGATTGTCCTGTAATTTTTTCATTATCAAATTTCAATCTTGCAAAAGTGTTGCAAATAATTTATCTATAATCTAATTTTGTTCAATTCGAATTTGATGAAGTTTTTGTTCTTACAAAATGTCGACATATTTATAAGAGACAAATCAACCTTTGTATTTCGTAATTACATTTCAAGTGTCTTTCCTAATTTTACGGCGCACAACTGGAAAAAAATTGAGAAGAGGATTTGTTGAATTAATAGTTACATCAACAAAATGAAGAAATGTGATTTTTAAACAATTATTTTTAGCTTCTTCTGGATATTAAGCGATTATTGTTGATAGTGGTTCATAATGAATGAGAAGTTTTACTAAGCATGGAAGATGAGTGCGACAAAGAAATTGTTTAGCATAATCTATATGTATATTGTATCAAATAAGTGTAGTCAAATGAGGAAATTCAATTAAATTTGATGTTGTTGTTTTCTCTTGTTGTGCAAGTCGATTAAATACTTCATGTGATTTAAGATGAGGTAAAGCTTGAGAAACAAGTACAAAAAAGCTATGTTCAAAAGGTTCGATATTATCGAAGAGTAAGTTTTGTAACATTTGGAAAAGTATTTTTATTTTCGTCGAAAAGTGGAAATCGATTGGAGATAAAATCAAGACGAGTACCAATAAATGGAAGTGAAAACATTTGACATTGACTACAACCATTGTTGAAATAATCAAGGACACAGTCAACAGATTGTTCTTGGTAAGAAAAACTTTGACGGATTGTATCAATATCTATATGAGGAACGGATACTATGATTGAACGAATATGAAAATAAAATTGACGTAAATGAGGAATATGAGAAATAATATCTCTTTGTAAATTGTATCCATCAATAAAGTGATGTGGTTCAAATCTCTCTACACCAACAGATAATAATAATGTCAAATATTCGATACTTGACAAATGTTGTAAAAGAAGAACAATACATTTTTCATATTCAGGAATATTATGATAACTTGTTATTGTTAATTCCTTCAAATAAGGACAGGATATCTAAATGAAATTAATTTATTAAAATATTGAATAGAAAACAAATATTTACCGATGCTATTTGTGATATTCCATTGCTATTTCGTTGTACAACAGGATATACAAGGCTCACAGCAAATGAGTGAAGTTGTGAGCCTAATTGATTGAGTAAATCAATACAAATATCGAGAAAACGTAATGTGATACGAATATGAGTAAGACGAGATGATTGAGGAAAGAACAAATCATCATTATTAACTAACATTGGTAGAATATAATATTCATCAAGTTCGAACGAAACAATAGAACGTATAAATCGTGAACACCGAAAATCAGATATTATTAAACCAGGTTCCATCTCCTCAATACAATAAAGTTGAGGTACTACTGAAAAGAGACATCGGTTGTGCATATAACTAATCATGTTATTAACTAAAAATAGTTCTCTTCAATTTCTTGTATAACAATAATATCCCAAAAGTCTCTTTCTAAAAGTTTTTTTCACGAACGAAGTTGACAAGTATTTTACAAAGCTATCATTCTTAACTGAGGTAAAAAAGTTTAACCTGTTTTGTCTTTCCAGAAAACAATTTATCAACATTTCTTTTTTAATCGTTCCGAGTTATCGATTAATTCAGATCTTAGCCTTAAGGAAAACTTCTCAATTTCATTCGTAGAAATAAAACTTTGATATATCTACCCATCGTTTGAAAAAAAGTTGTTGAGAAAGCTATATCAAGTAGTAAAGATATACGAACAAACTTTTGGAATAGCCTCTAGAATTTTTGCATAAGAATTTCCGAAATAAAAGGCCATGCTAAAAAAAACTTTTCTAACTTTCTTCATTTTTTAATCTACTTTTTGTGGAATACAATTCTAACAAAATTATATACTAATGTTTATTTTTCAGGAATGATTATTTCAGTTTAAAATAAGATTTTTAAAAGCCTCGAATTATTATTTACTCATTTTTTATCTATGCAAAGTATAAGTATAAGAAGTAGTTAATATAGTTTACCCAACATAAAATTTGTATCAGTCGTATGACATTGTCTTGGAAGTATGATTTTTAAATATGTCAAATTTGGAAATGTTTTATCACAATTTTCTTCAGCAAAGGTAAAAATATTCGATAGATGATGAAAAGTCAATGTCATTGATTGAATCTATATATATAAAGAAGAATGTCTGTCTGTTCGCTGTGCATTCAATCCCTGTAAAAGCTATGATCACCAAATTTTCCACGATGCTTGTCTAGGTCCCAGGGAGGATCGACGTGGGGTCAGAATGGTCACTTGGATATGGGGTGTGGATGAAATCTCACCCAGATAGTCCTGTAATAGTGAACGTTACGAAGCTTTTTAGGGTGCTTTTCTGGTCTAGAGGTTGCTTTTAAGAGTACTTTGACCAGTAATAAGAGTAGGGTGGGGTAGTATGGATGAAATTTCACCCAAGTTATATGAGGATGAAATTTGCGTCAATTTTCCAGAAAATTAACGAATTTGTTATGATTCTAGGATTAATAGTTTCGTATCGATAATTCTTTGGTCTAAATGTGAAAACCGAAACCTTCTAATAGGTCATAAGAGAAAAATGTATATGAGTGTTTCCTTGATTGACAACGATGATGTATCCATTTGTTTTCTACGACTCACAAAAACAACGTATCTGTTCTTCTGCGTGGCTCACAACGATGACGTATCTGTATATATAAAGAAAAAGATTTGTCTATTCGCTATGCATTCAGTCTCTGTGATAGCTAGCGACACAAAACTTTATACGCTACTTCCTTAGCTCCTGAGGAAAGTCAATTTGAGGTTGGAACCACTAAGCGGGGTGCGTGGAAGGGGCTGAGTGAAAGTTTATCGCGATCAATACAGATCGAGACTCTGATGAGTCTGTTCGCTATGTATTTAGTCATCGTGAGAGATTGCGTCACGGAACTATCCGCATCAGTTCCTTGAGAGCGCTAAAGAAAGGAAGGCGTGCGTGAAACTTCATCCAAGTCGTAAGAGACTATGATTTTATTCACTTTCTAATCAAATGATGCAGTTCAATGCAATTTTGAGAGTGATCGTGTCCAAAGTAGATGCGAGTAAGGATGTCAGCTTGAGCCTGATGAGAAGATTCCCACTGAAGTTGCCTTATGCATGGCAGGAAAAGCTTTGTGAAAGATACCCCACGCACGGCAGGAAAAGCTCTGTGAAAGATACTCCACGCACGGCGGGAAAAGCTCTGTAGCAGAGGTTCCAGGTATGATGAAAAAAGTCTTATGAAAGAGGTATCACGCACGGCGAGAAGAGTTCGATAGGGAATATCTAACGCATAGCAGGAACAATCCTGTTAAAGATACTTGACGCATATCGGTAAAAGTCCTGTCACAGAGGTTTCAGGTGTGACGGGAAAATTTCTGTTGCAGATGGCTCAGCCACAGCGGGAAACACTCCTGTGAAAGACGTGTTATGTACAGCAGAAAAAGTCGGGTGGAAGGTGCAAAACTTTAACCATATTCTGTTTACAGTGGGTACCTCCTCTAGTTATATAGAAATGAGTATTTCATTTCATCATAATAACGTGGTTACAACAAATTTCGTAATAGGAATATTCAAACCTTTTAATACTTATAAACAAATGTACATTTGATCTTTAACCTCCTGTATACCGACGATTTTTGCGGTCTATCAGAACGCTAAAAGAAAAAGAAAAAATCACTCTCTATCGCGTTCTGTCATTCTATATCAGCTGAATACATGTGCCATGCTTTATCATATAGGACTTTTGGATTTATACAGAACTATTGATATTCATTTCTTCTAATATACAATAAAAAAAAGGTGTCTAGAACAAGATTCTATCTGATGAAAGAGAGAAAGTGAGAGAAAAGTTTTGTGCACGTTCAGAACGTCTGAAAATCAATATGGAGAAGGAGAACGTTTTTGAAGATGAAGAAGAAATGATGTCAACTCTTCCTGATTCAGATATTGATGAACTGGGCAATGAATTGATCAAAATGAACGCGAAATATGAGAGTGAATAGTATAGGTGATAAATTGAATTTATTAATTAGACAAAAAAATAACTAAGGGTATTTTTATAGTGACGTTGATACTGTGTATCCTGTTCGTGCTATTGATAAAGATTTGATCGTGAGAAACGACAGAAAAGGTTATGAAAGTGAAGAGTATAGGTAAATATATATATACTCTTTCTGATTGAAGGAAATGAATATTGCAAACTTGTAGCGATGATGATCGTATGTATCCAAACCGATTGATTACGTCATCGTCTGCTAGTCAAAATGTCAATGATAATTGGATCTTCGTTGAATCCAGTCATGATCAACGACCGAAGGTTTTACCTGACTTCAAAGAAAAGACTGGTCCTACTTTTTTAGTTGATGATAGTTCTTCTCCAGCTTCTTTTTTTAATGAAATGTTACCTGACTCATTATTCGACTATATTGTTACATGCACTAATACTCGTGCTCGTATTCACTTTGATAATATTCCACCATCACCACAAAGTCAAGAAGGATGGAAGCTGGTAAGATTGTTTTAGCATATCCTCATATTTGGAAATGTATATTTCAAGATTTCTCGTAATGAAATGAAAAAATTCTTTGCTATGATGGTTCATATGGGTATGATTAAAAAACGATCTATCTACGAATATTGGTCGACTGATCCTTATATAATAACACCTACATTTCATTCACCAAACTATTTATCTCGTAATCGTTTTCTTTTTATTCTTCGGTAAGATTCTTTATTTTTTATACTATCGTTTTATCCATTTTTTCTCATTAGGTTTCTTCGTATTGCTGATTATGAAAATTTAGTTGAAGATGATCGATTGCAACGAATACGCCCATATTTGGATCGCGTTCGAGATATATGTATGTCGAAATATATTCCATCCAAAAATATTGCTGTGGATGAAACATTATTATTGCACAAAGGACGATTAGTATGTTGATGTCTTTTGATTGATTCAAAGTTTTAATGTGATGTTATAGTTATTCAAACAATACAATCCTCGAAAGAGAGCTCATTTCAGTATTAAGACTTTTACTTTACATGACTCTTCGAATGGATGTCTCGTCAATTTTGAAGTATACACTGGACAAGGTAAGAAATTTTTTTCACTCAATTTGTGTCTAATCTTGTATTGAATTTCAAGGGACAGAATCATGTGGAAATGATTTTTCGGATGTTCATTCACTTTCAGTATCCGAGAAAATAGTCATTCATTTAGCTAGAAATCTGTTGGATCGGAACTACTGTTTATATGCTGATAACTGGTTTGTAAGTGGTCGCTTAGCAAGATGGTTACTTCAACATCAAACAACAACTACTGGAACAATAAAAAAAAATCGAGGTAAAGAATTCTTTTTATTTCTCATGTAGTATCATTTTCTCCATAAAGATGAAATAGTAATAAAAAAGAGAAGATGAATTATCATAACACACAATACTAAATGACGTTCAATATATGCCCTTGCAAAAGTCCTGCCGTTGAACATAATATTTATTTTCTTCTGTTACATTATTCAATTTTCCATTTTTGAACGTTTTAACTGTCTGATAAGCATGAATGTCAATTGGAAATCGACAACGAATCAATTGGTTAAACAGATCGGGAAAGATATATGTTTGACCACGATTTCGAACTTGACGTTTATCCAAATATGCAGATAAACGACTATATAATTCTTTTCTATGTTCTGCATCATTTCGATTTGTGTTACTTGTTTCTAATCGATCAATTGCATCTAAAAATTAAAAAGAAAAGATAGAAATATTTGAAACTAGTAGAGAATCTATCAAATGTCTTACTAATTATTTGAATAGGAATCATAAGATCACGTTTTCGAAATTCTTAAATTATTTCATTTCGAATCTTCATTTGTTCATTTAACATAACCTTCAATTTCTTTATATCAGCATTGCTGGTATCGTTTTCTTTTTCTTCATCATTACCATGACCCAAAAAGCGACGTTTCTTTGGTGAAAAATGAGTAGCCATAATGAAATGAATTAATCTAAAAATATTCAAAATATTTTTATTTGATAACTTAAGTCAAAACAATTAGTTTTTTATATAGGAGTACCGAAAGAGTTGGTGCAAGATCAGCTGGAAGCACTCAGTTCTCGATTTATGAGAAATGGGGAAATTCTTATGGTGAAATTCGTAAACAAGAAAGCGACTGGTGAAAAAGAGATTTATGTAATCGGTTCAAAAGGTACAACTGATGTTGTTCAAGTTGAACGATTTGAAAAAGGTAGATATATTCCCTATTATTTTTTACAATCTTATTGTCTAATATTAGGTAGTGGAAAGAAAAATATTTGGAAACCATTGTCAGCTGTTGATATAATCGTAGCATGGGTGGAGTAGATCTTAGTGATAGTTCGCTTCATCATGCATGTATGGATCGAAAATCGTACCGTTGGTTTGTCAAACTTTCTTTCTTAGTAAGATCGTTTGAAAATTTTATTAAAACTCTACCTTTATTTACAGTTTTATTCGTGAAATTACGGAATCAACAGGTGTATGTAGAAAATCTTTAACTCAAATTACACCACTATAAAAACGTACAATTTCATTGATAAACAATATTATTCCTAAAAGCCACATGAAAGTGCAACATTTTTCAAGTAATGGAGACATTCACTGGTGATAAAATCAAATTCTTTTTTACTTTAGGCAAGACCGAATACAATAAAAAAAAGACGTATTCATTTCCTTGTATGTAACCATATAATCTTTGATACGACAGAACGAAAAATTTTTTTTTCGTTCTGCTTTTCTTCAATTGAAAACAGCGGTATTCAAGAGGTTAATAATAATACTTTTCCTCTTTAATTATTTCTGCACGTTACTATGTTACATGTTTGGAAAAAGAACTAACGATGTATAAATTTTTGATCAAAGAACGAAATGTCAATATTACAACTGAATTTTGCAATCGACAAAATAAAAACTAAAAGAGAAAAAAAAAACGAAACAGTTGATTAATAAACACGTTATTTCTTTCTCGTACATTTTATTCAACAGAACAACGACACAACAGTAAAAAGATTGAAGGTAAACACCGATTGGGTTTTTTTCATTAAAAGAATGTCTTTCTAATGTATATATTTAGTTCTTGTTAGTAATAATGTTTTATCTATCGTAAAAGGATATTGATTTGAGGTTTGTCTTCAGTTATATATTAACACATTCACCACGATGGGGCCCACTGGTGGACCCCACTTTGCATTTCATATTTTAATCTCTAGATATGTTTTATTAAAAAAGCAACATATACCATAAGATTTAGCGTGAAAAGTTCTACAATCCCCATAGTAAAGCTTATTTTAATGATGTAATTTTTGTTTTCAAAGAAAGTAAAACAGTGTGTAACTAGTTCTCAAAGTTGCGAAACGGTCATTTTTTCTGCACGAATGTGAAATTTCATTTTTCTTGTTGCATCTTTTTATCACTTAATATTATTTCGTAAGAAAAAACAAAATATAGCACAATATGCAACATGAAAAGCTCTACAATCTACATCGTAAACTTTATTGTTTGTTTTCGAAAAAAGTAAAATTCTGTGCAGTCAATTTTTGCAACCTCAAAAATTGGTCACACACAATTTTAGTTTATTTTGAAAACAAAAAGTACACAATTGAAATAGGTTTTATGATCTAGATTGTAGAGCTTTTCATGTTGCATCTTGCGGTGTGTTTTGTTTTCTAATAAAACGTATTTAAAGATGTTAGTTTCTATGGAATTTGAATCGTGGTGAATGTGTTAATTAATTTGAAAAAGAAAAATTAATTTGCTTCGTTGATCATTTTTTTTATTTTCATTTAAAAAATGTTTTTTTGAATAATTTCTATAATTTCAATCTTGAGGGTGAGGGTGGAGGATGGAGATGAGGATGAGGGTGAGGGAGAAAATAGTTCCGAAACGATTATGGAAACTATTGGAAAGGTTCTAAAAATGAGCTCCATGGTCAGCCTTCTACTCTGGTATCCAGAATCGCATCAGGATGCTTGAATTTTGGTGCTTGCTTAATGATATTGCTATCACAGTAGATGATCGGAATTGTAGGACATATTTGGCGGTTGAAAAGAATGAAAGCTAGTGTATATCACTCATTGTAGTTTATTTAGCGTCGTCAGTTCATCAGTGTCTATTTATCATTAATGCATTGTGCAGTCTATTCATTGAAATGAATTAACATTGTCTCGTGTCGATTCGTCTAACGATGACGATGACGAGCACTGGCAGACAATAATGAAATTATGAAATTTTTAAAAAGTCGAATCCTTGGAGTCAAATTGAACTCGACTCGATGCGAATCGAATCGAGTCGATTTGCCGAATACTTGAATCGTTTTTGGTCTCCGGTGAACATTTTCATAATGCATTTTCTGTATTTTATTCTTATTATTATCTTTCAAAATAATATTAAATATATGTCATTCAAGGTAGTTCATTAAAACAAACTTGAATTATAATAAATTAACTCAAGGTAACAGTTAGAATAATCTTCAAACAGATTGATGATGGAATTGAAAATTAGATATACTATGAATATGGTCAAAAAAATTATTATATTTGATACGGTGGACCTCATTTCATTAATATTTATGAGTCATACGAATCAATAAAAATGATTCTAATTGATGAGAATAGTTCTTAGTTTTTCAGATGATAGAACAGCTTTCATCTAAACATTAGTATTATCAGTATTAAGGAATAAAAATGGTATGTTAGAAATAAAAAGTGTCATTCTATATGACCTTCGTTAGATTTCGATTTTAAACAAATTCAAATAATTTTAGCTGAATTTCTTAAAGCACATTCTAAATTAGAGTATGATATTTACCTAAAATATTTGAAATAGAACTTAAAGTATTCAGAGAATATACAGAAACACATTTATAGTACATACATGTAGAACTCGAAGACTCTACTCGAGTATTAAAAATTTTACTTGATTTTTCAACTATTCGCCTACTCAACTATTGATACACGAAAGATGAAGGACGCTTACTACAGGATGCTTCCTGCAGAATGCTAGAACTAATATATATAATATTGTGAGTGAGGGCGTGAGGGGTATGGATGTGGGTATGGGTGTCAAATAATCGCTGTCTGTAGGGTGCGGCCAAATGCAACGGACAGCATCGTTTTTTCATGAAATACTTTCAGTATTCTGCAGGCAGCATCCTATACGCAGCATCCTGGAAACGGCATCCTCAGGCAGCATTCTGCAAGGAGCATCCTTTATCTATCATATAGTAATAGTTGAATAGTTGAAAACTCGAGTAAAATTTTATTACTCGAATCGAATTAACGAGTTCTACACTACTGGTTTTTCTATGGCAACATTGATCTATGTCGCTCTTTGTAAAAAACTTTTCCTCTCATAATCAAACAAAAACCCAACTATTCAATATAAAATATTAAGAAACAAGATAGCGAAGTCATTTACTGCAAAGATACTTAAACGCAAATCGATTCTGCTTTTATCCGCGCTCCAATTGATCGAAAAGTAAACTTTCATCTTCCTTTAATAGAAATGGTACTTCGAGATTTTCTACGATGGGAAACTCGAATCGAAGTCCTAGATCAGTAATCAATATAAATCAAGCTTTAATAGAAAAAACTCACTAGGATAAATTTAATGTCTAAACCTGGTAGAATGAATCATCTCTCTAGCTCACTTTTTCAAGTATACAGGGTGGTTCAAAACCTTTACGCCCCCTTGGTTCTACCTATA
>JAJEKB010020847.1:1068785-1109613 GCA_022393335.1 Macrotrachela quadricornifera | reverse complement strand
AAGTTTTTACAAAAAAACCTATGCAATTGCCCCACATTACTCTATATATTAATAGAGAATATATGGTTTTGTGGTAATATGAAATATTGTCTCATGAAAATAAAATGATTGTTTTGAATAATTTTATTAAATTAAATAATGATTTCATTGAGGATTAACTTAACAATTCTACTGATAAAATTCTCATTAACAAAGTTTTGCATTTTTCGAATAATAATTTAATTTTGATTTGAAAGTTCAAATTATCAAAGAATTGTTTAGTGAAAATGAAGAATTTCTAGATCAAATATTGTTCATTAATAGATCATTGAGGAAGGATGCAATCATAAAATACATGAACAGAGTACCTCACATATTCTATTAAGATTCTTGAACTAAAAAGCCAAAAATAATTTATTAGAAAATGACTCTAGGTAAAAAGTCAAACGAAAATCTTGAGAGAAGGATAGGTAGTGTAGATGTAGAACATAGATAGATTTTTTGGGAAAATGCAACGACAGACTTCATTTGTAGATTGAAAATGATGCATTAGTGAAAAATACTTTTTTTATATCTAATATTCTGATTTTCTGTATACGTGATACCTTTCAAGTATTTATTTTCGAGAAAATAAAAGTTCATTAAAATAAATCTCATGCCATTTTGGTTTAAAATCTTCTTCAACAAGAGAAAGTTGCTGAATTTATTAATGGTTTTCATTTTTATTATTTTAGAAAGAATTAACATTCGTTATAATGAAGGAACATTTAAATTAATTAAGAACAAAATTGCACAACTTCTTGATTTGAATAATAAGAATAATGATGAAAATAAAGATAAAATTATAAATGAATTGTTAGAAAATGGTTGGCAATCATTGATAAAATATAAAGAGAATATTAATCCAAAAATTTATAATGAACAAATGAATAATAGTAATAGTAAATTAATAAAATTATTAAAGGAATATTTTGAACTAAAATGGGAAACACAATATAGTTTATCAAATCAATGGTTTTATTTATTTCTTAGACAGTATAAGAATAAAGAAAACCCCCAATGGTATGAACATGTTTTAACTCGCACAGCTCATTATGGAAATAAATTTATGAAAAATTGTCCAATATTATCAGTTGTTTTACAACTTCTGTTTGATGGAATTGATAATAAATATTTAAATGAAACAAATGTCTTTAATGATCTATGGTTATCAATTACACATGATGGTTTAAAATCAATTGAAAAATATTCAGATTATATTGGTCGAAAAGTAATGAATGAACAAATGAATAAAAGTCAATCAGCATTATTTCACGCATTATGTGAATATTATCATCAAAGTTTGTTTCAATTATTGAAACAAAATAATATTTCAAATACAGAAAATTTATATGATTTAACGTTAAGTAATGTTGTTCAATATGGCTGGATAAATGGTATTAAACGAACTGAAAATGAAATAACACCCATCAAATTTCAAATATTATTGGAAAGTATGGATTTATTTTTAAAACTACGGCAAGGTAAGTTAAATGGAAATTTATTTTCTTTATTTAATATTATTTTGAATCAATAATATCATAGTTGAGAAAAAAATTTCATTGAAAAACACTACCGAACACATGGATTTTGAACAGAATAGAACTACTAAGAAGGGATTCCATACTAACCAACACCGATGAAATTCATATTTTGCTCATAAGTAGAACTCAATAACACCAACGAAAATTTAAAATCGTTCGAACTCTTGATAACATTTCAGGGCTAAATATCAAACATCTAATAAAAATTTCTACAGAAACTCAGTTCCTAAGCAAATTCGTACTTTTAAATTTAAATCTTAAAGTTTATTCCCATTAGGATCTCAATTAAATTAGCTTCTAACAAAGCATCTTAGAGTATTTGGATTATGTACTTCTCAAATATGAATTTTAAAAAAACATGTTTTATACAGTATAAGTCATAAGAATACTTCCTTAGTTTAAAAACTTTATATCTTAAAAGGATGTTGTTCAAACATTTTGAAAATTCTCCAATAAACTAGTTTAAATAAGCTCTTTATGTAGGCAAAGTTTCAAGACAAAATTTGAAAGTATGATTTTGGTTGAGAGCTCAGTTACCGCAGAAAAACTACGCTGAAAATATCAATATTTGAACTTGAACTTATCAAAGATCAAATATCTTTAAATTTTTACTAGTCTTAGAGAGATCTACTTATGGATAAAATGTACACTCAAGCAGAGTGGAACAGTCGAACATATATTCGATGAGACAAAAATTTGGTTCACCACATTATTTAATTGTTGAAAACGTTCTAACTTAGTTTTAGTAAAGCACTGGAAAGAAATAACTCATGATCGAAGGTTTTATGAAACTACTCTTTGAAAAGTTTAATTTCCAAGTATGAATAAATCTATTTCTAATAATTATTTTTCATATTTTTTGTTTTGAATGCATAATATTCTTATCTGAAGAATTCGTATGAAGTGAGTGAAAAAGTTAAAGTCAATGATTAACTATATTCATACGAAATAAATCACGTAAAAGAAATAAATCGTCTCATTCATTACGTATAAAAAAAATTTCATTTTCAATTTCTGCTTAAAACGATAATGAATCCCTTTTTAATACAGTATACTCTACCAAGGAAAAGATTAACGCAAATTACATTTTTCATAGATATTTTCTTTAATAGTCAATCACGAAAAATTTAAGTTTTTTAGAAAAGTTTTTCGTCTATAAGATTTTGTAGAGCTCGTTTCGCTAATTATTTTGGTAAAAAAATATTCAAATTTACTCAATAAATAACGTTGCTTGGGTCGAAATGCTTAAAACTTTCAACTGTTTACGATCGCTGCCGAGCAGTAGTTGATATTTTTGAGTATCGTTATCCGAGTTCCCTTGTTTATTGAGTAAATTTGAGTATTTTTTTACCGGAATAATCAGCGAAACGAGCTCTACAAAGTCTTACAGACAAAAAATTCTCTGAAAAGCTTATATTTTTCATGGTTGCATATTAGTGAAAATATCTAGCGAAAATATGATTTGTGTTAATTTTTTCTTTGGTAGACTAAGAGAAAGGAAGAAAATGACAATTATCTTAACAAACCAATAAATTTTAGTCAATAAAATAAAGATGATAGTTATGAACTTGTAGAAATAATTATATTCGATAGAATTATGGATGAAAGAAAACAAAGAAGTACAGCATTTACTGTAGCAAAACACGTTTTGTTTGATATTTCTAACATCAATAAAAGATTTTTTACTATAAAACAATATCGATTTTTTTAAATAATTATTTTTATTTTCAGACTTTAATAGTTCTGACAAACAAAAAAGGAAATTTAGAATAGAAAAATAATCAAATTTTAACAATATTTAAACGTAATATCTGTCAGAAAAAGATAACTTTCATTCAAAAATCATAATTCATATATAGAGCTTTGTACATGTGCCAATAGTAGAAATGTCCAAGGTCGAAAATTATTTTTATTGAAACAAGAACTGGAATTTAAAACTATATTATATTCTTAGCTCTGTCTTTATTAACCCTTTCGTTACGGCATATCATCTCGTAGATGATATGGAGAACGCAAAGAAAATTTTTTGCATTCTGATATCTTCCTCCATGATACACACCATCTGTGTGCACATGATATAGTGTATTCTACTCACAAAAATCTATTTTTCGCACTGAATGAACGAATATGTAACTTGTGTTCAGCTGATCATCGAGAGCAGAACGCAAGAGAGCGAAATTTGAATTTTTTCGACTTCGTAAAGAACAAAAGGAAATTCCAGTAATGAAAGGGTTAAGCTGAGTTCTTCATACATCATAAATCAATCTATTATTATCAAACAAATATCTTATAATAGAAATATAAAAACACATCATCATTAGAGATGTTCGGAATTAGTTCAGACCGTTGAAATGGGTATTAAAAATTAGACTGAGAAAAACCTTGCAACAATCGGAACTAAATTTTATAGTAAAGTATTCTATAGTTTTAACCAAACTATCTTATAAATTATAAGAATCAAAATATAGTTTGAGCAAAATGATTAAAAAAACTACTAAGAATTGACTAAATAAATAAAAAATAAACGAGTAATGAAGAATTATCTAAGATGCGATATTAAGAAATTATGGAATACTTTTCTTTAGTCTCAGACGAAAATTGAAAGCGAGGTCCAAACAACTAAAACCATTCGAACCGAAACCAAAAGCCTTACCTAAATTCATTTATTCTAAGAAAAGTAGAATATTTTTCTTTAATTTTTCACATCATTAATCTATTATGACTGATCAAGTACATATCGTCATCTGAAATAAAATAACTATCTCATTATTCTAAACATCAGTTATATTTAAACATACATGTAAATGAAGATTTTCAATTAATTTAATCGCTTTTCAGAATGAGAATGAAAAGTGCAGAAGCGAATTACAATCAATGAGAATATAATTAAAATTATTAATGTTAAAGAACCTACAATATTAATATAGATACTAGAATTAGTCTAATGAATGTTATTCAAAATATTTTTTAGAAATAATTTATTTCTCTAACATAAAAAATAAATGAACTGTATTAGGAACAAATATCCTGTTGTATTTTTAATCTTTATTCAGTCTCTGAACTCTAGAAAAATTATATTTATATACAATTAGACAATTTAGATGTTTTGTTCAGATGGAAAATCATCTTTTTAAAACAACTTTCAAACTTTTTCTTGTGTGAACAAATTCAATGCCTATTTTGTTATTTAATCATTGTAAACCAGAGATCGGCGGGACTACCAATTTGTGCCGTCCCGTCCTAGGACGAGATGGGACGAAAAATTAGAAATTTAGGCGGGACGGGATGAATGAGCCAATAACGCAGGATGGGACAGGACGGGATAAAGCTTTATGTTAAATTGTCCCGCGATTAATAGTTTTTAACTTATATACAGTACTCGACAAAAGTCTCCACCCTATACGAAAACTATCTTAATAAGGGTTGTTTGTTTTGAGGTTTTTACTAAAGCAATGGCTTGATGAATCTTGATCATAAACAAAAGCTGGAGGTCAGTTTGCTTACCGAGGCTAAAATATCAGCTCATCACCAACAATTTTCTTTTATTTTACTAACTCGAACTAGGAAATAGATACAATGGCGCTCAACCCATCATTGGAAAGTCTGGCTCTTGATCTTTCTTCAGTAAGATTATCATTACAGACTGATGTCTTGTCATTAAGCTATGGCCTATATGCTGCATATCTAGGGAACTGATATATTGCAGCCTGACCACTCTTTGATTCAGAGAGAAAGTCGATAAAGATAACAAATGAATCTAATTTTTATCAACTATCAGATATTCATTTAGTGACAATTCCTCTCAGCGGATTGTTATTTAATGTTAAGTATCGTCAAATGAACAATAAGTAAGAAATAACACTAAAAGAAAGAGTGTGCTATCAGCCTTTGAATATAAGAATTTGTTAAAAGATGTGCAAATGTCTCTTTTACACTTTTATATGATTCGCATAAATTTTCTATTTTATAATCAATGAGAATCATTTTTTTGTTATATCCAATTTATGAGTAGTATTTTACGTAACAAGTCTGAAACACTATAAGGATCGATATAGTTCAAATCATCATGTATATTGATTATTTCTTAGTTCTTCTTTGAATGTATTTGATGTTTCAGAACCTTTTAATCTTACAATATTCAATTTCTTTATTTGTGCTGGATTCCTTTTTGCTGATGATTTGAGCCTTATTTCCATCCTTCCAATATATAATTGATGATCGCTGATGATATCGGCTCCTCAGTATGCTCGAACGTCAAATAGTGAACGTCTAAACTTACGTTTTATACAGAAGTGATCAATCTGATTTTTAATTACACTATTTGGTGCAGTTCACATGACTTTTTGAATGTCTTTATGCTGAAATAATGAACCACCAAGGACATGGTCGTTCAATTGACAGAAATCAATTAATCGTTGTCCGTTGTCGTTTAACACACCTATTGTGTTTTTACCTAATATGTCTTCGTAAACTTTATTATCATTTCCGATTTTTGCGTTAAAATCGTCCATGACGATTAATAAGTTATGTTTAGGTACTTTTTGACATATTTGTTGTAATTGTTCATAATACAATTCTTTTGTTTCTTCATTATGTTCTTCAGTTGGAGCATATGTTTGTATAATGGTTAATTTAAAATATTTTGTTTAGAATCGTGCTCTTAATATTCTTCCATGTATTGGTTCATATTCTATTAAACATTTTTCAGTGATCTTATCCAAAAGGAGACCCATTCCTTCTTGACCCCCTTTCTGGGTTCCAGAGAATAGTAAAACTTTGTTTTCTGATCTCAGTACAAATTTTTCGTTTCTTGGCCATCTACACTCACTTAAGCCAAGGATATTGATCGGGTAGTTGTCCATTTCTTTGGAGACCTGAGCAAATTTTTCTGTTTGTAGCAATGTTCTTGCGTTCCAGAATCCTATGCGGTACAGTTTTTTGACCTTCAAGAATGGATGCATCATGGTGACAACTCACCTATTCGGTCTTTGTCAGTAACCAGTCATAGTTTCTATCCTTGGAGAGTCAGTGTGATTGGGGTTATAATGGGTGTTTGTGTAGTTGTTGACAAATGATTCAGAAGTGGAAGTTATATTTACGAAGTAGGGTTGCTAGCCCTACGCTCAACCCTCCTTCTTCCCTTTCGGGACGTCGGGATTGGCACCGGTATCGAGCGAAGTTATTGGGAAGAAGTGCTTCAAAAAAACATGTTTTTTTCTCAGTCTGATTTTGTTATACATTCACATCGAGCAAAAATTAACTGGCAAAAACGTTTGTTTAGTTTCCTAAAATATAATCAATTCTGTTGTAATTTTTCTTTTTGAAATTTGACAATCAAAGGTAGTGAAAAGAACGTTTTGACTGTTAATTTTTTCAATACTCTGCTGGTAACATAAACAGGGCATATTTTTCCTGCAACCGTTAGTAAAATTTGTATTTACGCTTTTAGGCGTGTGTACTCGTACTTGTGAAAGACCATACTTGCTCGCATCTCCATAGTATAATATGACACATTCAGCTTGATTAAGGTGATCGGTATGTAAACTGAAGGTCTAGACGATCGATACTCTGTATGTTCATTTCTCTAATATTTCATTTAGAAAATCCTGTCAAGAACCTAATGCCATTCTGAAGAAAGCCTAGTTCAATTCTACAAAGACCCTGTCATGATACTAGACAAAATCTATGAGAAATTCCAATCACATTCTAAAAGATGAGAGAAAAAATCCTTTATTTTTCCAATTTTAAAATTCTGACAGGATTTTGGAATTTTCTGCCTACACGCTTCTTTCAGGATTTAATCGTTTTCTCAGGAAAAAAATAGCGAATTCTTGCAGGATCCTGATCATATCTTTCAAGAATCTTGCGCTGAAACATCAAAGATTTCCCTTAAGGCTATTACTTGAAACAGACAGGTACTCAGACGTTTCGTTCTTTAATATTCGTCCTTTTTGAATTCGTCCTAAATAATTTTTCTTCGATTTCATTTCGTTTCTTTACACTTCACCCTAATTCAATTTTGTCCTAATTATATCTCGTCCCAAAAACTAAGTAATCATTTTTTATCACGATAATATGAAATAAAATTTATTTAAAATCATTTAAACTCATATTTTCAAGTTCATCGCAATTCGGCTTAAATAATCTTCAATATCATAAAAATTGTACGACAGTGACTGTTTTTAAACGTGCATAAAGATCTACATACACTTTTTTCTTATTTTCTGGAAGTGCACCAGCACGCCGAGATTGTTCACGTAGAATACATTTAGTAAGTTTGATGATAGAGGAATGTTTAATCGATACTCGATTGTTGAATGCGTGATGCCATTCTTCTACCAAATTGTTTGATCTTGATAAATTCTGAATAACTCTTTCGTACATATTCCAAAGCTTCAAGCTGAATTTTGGTTGACCACGTTGAATACCTAAATAAGGATTATGAATTACTGAAGGCATCAAATAAATACGTTTAAACGAACACAAACCTCGACTTTTCTTTTGTCCAACCTGAACTCGTTCAAAATCATCAACAATTAATGCATAATCCTTTGTCACATCTGAAACAGGTACGAAGGCAAGTGCCATTAGCTTCTTTACTTTCATTCGAAATTTATGATTGGTGGTGTATTTATTCTGAAAACCTAATGTCTGCACTTCCCGCCAAAAACATTGACTCATATAAAATAGGCATCCTATTTTATAGAAGAAATAGACGTTTTTAGACAAAACGTGGCATGAAAAATGACCTATTGGATGAGCATTTGGAAATTTTGTTTTAATTGGCTTGAGTGTTGCACTTTTAAAATCTACTCAAACAGATTCAGGTTCAAAGTCATGCTACAGTAGCAACTGTTTGAAAAAATTACTGTAATCATCAGTTGCTTTGCCAATAAGTAGGACGAATATGAGAGGAATAATTTGAAGGGAAAACATGCCATGAACAGTAAATAATTGATAATGGCTTTTTGGATATATTTATATGAGCGAGTTGTAAGGGCGTACATACACAAAAATTTCCGTCCATAAACCGATGTATACATTTCTTTAAAACTGATAAATTTTTATTACACGTAAATATTAGCATCAAACGATCTCCAAATAAGATGAAATTCTCCCCACGATCAGTTAGTCGAAATATATATATGGCAATTGACCATTTTCATCAAGTTGTACTAGTCGTCGTTAAAGACGGATTATTTGCATTAATGCATCAAATAATATGATGCTAGTGGCTTCATCTGATGATGAACTTCGAGTTTTAATTTCATTTTTTAATCGAATAATATGAATACGATCTGGATCAGATGCATGACTATGTTTCGATGATTCTTTAACAAACACGTCCGTCTGAATATTCGTATGACATCAACTTGTAAAAAACATGAACAGAAATTCAGAGATTATACTTAATTATTTGTTTCTTACTTCTGCAATTTCAGTCTTCACAACGAAATATACGTTTTTTCTTTTTCATACAATGTTGAGTGTATAAAAAACCCGTATAGTATAACATCGAATTCTCTCAAGAACTTGTCAACACTTGAATTTGACTCATTGTCTCACTATAAATACGAATTCTTTCAAGATAGTAATACGTAATTGTACAAATGAACAAATAACAAAGAAATAATTTAGATTTATATATAGAATAGAAAGAGGACACTTATCTATTTTCAATTGGTCTTTGAAAACCATATTGATTCAATAGACGTAACGATAGAAATTCATTCACATACAATGTTTTTTTCAATTTCCATGAAAATAGATCTTCAAAAAATTACACGATAAAATATATAAGAAGAAAGTAAATTTGGACGAGGTGTAAAAAGGACACAATAGAATGGGACAAGAAGTATTTAGGACTAATCGTGTCGGACGAATAGTAAGGGACGAACTATTATATATCGAAGTGAGGGGTCACCGAACAGACAAAATGAATATTATTAATAATGAGAATGAAAGTAAGAGAGAAAACATTTTTGAGTGGACTCATTTACCCGCTCGATAGAATACTGTTGGAAATTATATAAAACTTCAAGAAATATACTATCTTGTGGATGAGATATAAATATTTTTTATCTCGATTTCAATGAAACAATGGATATGAGAAAAGACTACTACAGAACAAGAAATCTCTGTATTTTTTCTATTACTAGTTTAATACATGATATTTAACAATCTTCTATATATATGTCTTTCGAGAATTTTAAACTGCTTCTATCAAGAAAAAGTTTCTCTCCAATTTATATTTTCTTTATATTTGAGAAATCATTGATATAGACATCAGCAAAATATATTATAATAGTATTTTTCTTTAGAGCAACTGAAAATTTTCTTTATTTTTCTCTATCATACTAAAGAGAGCGAAAAACAATATTATAGAAGTTTTTCTTTTCTCGCAATTCAAAGAAAATGAAAGATTTCTTTTGATGATGATCATGTTTTCTCTTTCTTTTAGTACCACTTCGTGCTAGTTTGAGAGATATTCCTGCAAATGCCAAATGGAACAACAATGGTCAAACAGTAGGAGGACAAAATCCAACACTCTATAGCCCTCGCGGTTTATTTGTGAATGATGAACAAACAATTTATGTTGCTGATTATTATAATCATCGTATTGTGGCATGGAAATCGGGTGAAACAAATGGACAAATAGTAGCAGGTGGACACGGACGAGGAGATGGCACTCATCAATTGCATTTCCCAAGAGATGTGGTCATGGATAAAGAGAGAGATAGTCTTATTATTTGTAATTCGGGGAATATACGAGTAGTTAGATGGCCTCATCAAAATGGAGCAACTGGAGAAATAATTATTTCGAATATCAATTGTTTTGGTTTGACAATGGATGACAATGGATTTCTCTATGTCACTGATCCTGACAAAGATGAAATAAAAAGATATCGAATGGGTGAATCCGAAGGACTAGTAGTAGCAGGTGGAAATGGAAAAGGAAATCGTCTTGATCAGCTCGATTACCCCACTTACATATTCGTTGATCGAGAACATTCAATATTTATGTCTGATGAAAGAAATCACCGTGTGATGAAATGGATAAAAGGTGCAAAAGAAGGTATTCTTGTTGCTGGTGGAAAAGGATATGGAAATAGTTTGACACAATTGGACCATCCTAATGGAGTTGTAGTTGATCAATTGGGTACTGTTTATGTAGCTGATAGTGGAAATCATCGAATTGTACGTTGGCCTAAAGGAGCACAACAAGGAAATGTTATTGTTGGTGGAAATGGTGAAGGAGTACAAGCAAATCAACTCAATTGGCCCGTGGGATTGTCATTTGATCGTCAAGGTAATCTCTACGTTGTTGATTGCGGTAACGAACGAGTACAACGATTTAATATTGAATTACCATGAAACTAATGAAAAGAACTAATAAATTCTATTTATTTTTAGCTATTGATTATTCTGTTTTGATTGCTGTGTAATTTTAATTGAAAAGAAATAAATCAATTGATGTATATTTATATTCATATGCGCGCACGATCAGAGAGACCCTGCTTCTTGGAGGCACAAAAGTCAACAGCGGTAAGTCAATGTATGTACATACGTACGTACATAAAAGGTCTTTGCGTTGACTTTGTCCAACAAGGGCAGTATCTCGCTGGGTTAAATTAATGCAGAATACATGCCATAATTCGATGCTAAAAGAAAAGTAGTTAAAACAAACGGACACTACTTACTCTCACACCCTTGAGGAAAAATTTGGGGTGGAAATAAATATACTACTCTTTCTGTTCCAATATAACAGTAGTATGTTTATTTCCGAAAAAAAAAGATATGTAAATGCTTAAATTTTGCGTGTTTTTCATTCAATTGAATAATTTTCATTCATATGTTATATATGAATGAAAAAAAAATGAAAATAGCCTATATGTTTCTCATATACTTAATTGCTTTCATATAGACGTCCGTATTGTATGATTTATACATATAAATATAATATGAATGTATATCAATTAAGTGATTTATAAATATTAAATGAATCAGTCATTTTTCATTACAATTGGATCAACATATATATGTCGGTAAGACGAATAGTAGCACTTTAGCTTCTTGTACGAATATATAATTAAATGAACTTACTGAATATTTAAATACAAAAGAAATTATGAAAAACTATCAAATAAAATGTTTTTCGGAATATATGTTATTGTCAAAAGAGGAATGTGATGATGGCAGCATTTAGGATGGCGTAGTCTCATCTACTTTGAGAAAATTTTCATTTTATTTCTATATGTATACATTTAACTGATAAGTTTCAACTAATTTTCCTTAATAAAAATAGAATATGTTAAATAATTAAACATGTTGAATTTCTTTAATTTCAGCTCTGACGAAATGTTTTGAAATTCATTCTCATTCTTATTTTCCTATTTTGACTTTTATTTTGATATTTACAAGATAGAATTTAATCTTGATATCAGTCATTAAAAATTTGAATCCTTTTCAGATTTAACTATATCATACCACCGATTGAAATATTGTAATAAATTTGAATAAAAGAACAAAATTATCCATTTTATTATTTCTATTATATCATGAAATCAAACCATATTTCGATTGAGTTACAAATAAAAGGTTTCTTTTTTATTTTAATTTTTTCTTCATCTTTCTGTTTCGAAATTTTATTATATTATACATTCATTCGCTAGAAATTTATGAGTAGTGAAAGAGGAATAGAGTTAAAAATTCTGTATAATGATATCGAAAGAACACAAACCAAAAGTATCTATTATCGGTAGACGTCTAATTCGAGTATGTACTTAATAAAAAATATTGAACTATATGATAGATAATCCATATTTTAAAAGAAAAAGAAAATCTCTTCTCATATTCAACCAAAGAACAATTCATTTATACAAATGCAGCAAATCAATTCATCAATAAGCCATCCAAAGACAAGTGTTTTATCCTCGAAAGATCAAAATCAGTCAATAAAATCATGGAATAATGTCGAAAAACACAATAAAGTTACGAGCCCAATAGATATGGTAGTGGCTTCATTTAATAAACCATTATTCAATGAAACATTATCGAATGATCAGAGTCAGATGTTACGATCATTGGTTCGTACACAAAAAGAAAATCAAGGCAAGATAAGTCAGGTACCTAAACTTTATGAAAATAGCAGCATGCTAGACAATAATGAATAAGGTAAATCTCAATCTTGAGATTGATTAAAATTTAAAAGACAACTCTATTACTTTTGTTGACTACGATATTAGATTATAGATATCTTTAAGTAGACAACTTGCCTATTGGATCGAGAAATATGGTTCACATTTTTCGTAGCGGCGTAATCAGAAGATTCGGATAGTAGTGCTCGATTTCCAAGTTTTTTTTTAAGAGTTTATATAAGGATGATTTTCGAAACATTTATACACCAGAAATCTCATTGTTTAGCTCGAACTGCTACTGACATGAAACAATTCAATACATTGAAGATAATGCGTAGAGTTTCGCATCATATCGAGTAATCATCATATAACATATATTAAAGATTAGGAATTATATAAATTTGAGGTTGTGAAAAAGTAAAGTTTAATTTAGATCTTATTTTGTACAATTTTAACATATCAAGTTTTAGTGAGAATAAAGTTTTGAAATGAAATTATTCCAAAAATTGAAATAGAAATGAACTCTCACGACTAGATGAATAATATAGCAATCCGAATTTAAATAAATAAAATTCAATTTCATAATTAAAACTTCCATTAAATATGTCATCTGATCATTTGAGTGAGTTGTTAGCTTATTGTTTAACGCAAAAGAAAAAGAATATAAATGAGTGCACTGCTCTAGAATTTCTATTGATTACAATATGTAAATGTCTATGTGATGTATAAATTAAAAGAATGAAATAATTGAATTCATAGTTAATGATTTTATTGAAAGGAACAACGCAATAATATAAACTTTGAAATTCGACTGATTAATATGCAATTCAATTAAAAACTACATATATCTATCGAAGACTATTGAAGACGGAAATTAATTGGTTTTCTCATTATTTTATAGTGTAGTGCGTTTAACATTTTAATTGAATATAACAAAAAAGTATTTTTGAGAGCATTATCAATAGAATTGTGTAGAGAAGGTAGATTTTTATTGATATTTTTCATACAAAAACCTTGATCTTTACTTATATTTATTTAATCAAAATATCGATCGAGGTACAATTCTAATGATGAAAAAATGCATTTATTTTTTATCAAATATATTGTTTACTCTAGCCTTTTTTAAAGTTCACTTCATTATATACTGTGTTAGTTGAGAAGCCTAATAATCATTCTTATTTCATCTCATTATTTTTCTTTTTCATCTGTCGTCATAAGTAATGCATTGATTAGCGATCGATGTAAATGTGGGTGTAGATGTTTGTGTGACGAAAAAGAACATCTGCATCCTGCCCCTAATACTAATAACAAAGTGTTATTACATCACCAACTAAATGTAATATCGATTTTAAACCGTCGGCAAACACCTTTAATCATCTCATTATAGGTCATCATGACTGCTATCTACTTTCTATCCTTTCATAAAAACATTAACAGGCGAATTCTGGTTTTTCGATAATTTCTATTGAATATTATTGAATCGTATTGTATCTAAGGATTTGTCAGAATCTTTTTTTTCCCTTGGTGTAATCCGTGATGGCTTTTTTGTTAATGTTCTGATATATTTTGCTGTTCGATTCTAGGTATATCAAAGATCACGAAAAGATTGCTCATCATCACTTTCAATTAAGAGAAATGCTACATCTTTCAACGAAAGAACTAATTCACAAAATAGTTTGAATGATAATGTTGCGTCATACGATCGCTTGTTTGATGATCGTGCTCGAAAAAATAATAATTACAACGAAAAACAAAGTAATAAACACAAAAAGTAAGCTATTTTATTTGTACTTGTATCTACATTTGATTTAGTTGATTTAAAATTGAGAAGACACGAAACATTTCGGATATCACGACGTTGGTGTTATATTCTAATGAGTGGTATTCTGTTATTAATTTTACTTACAGCACTCGTGGCGGCTATTGTATTCGCTGGTATGTACATAGATATATAACGTATGATCAAAAACGATTATAAGTCATGTCGTGAAAATGTATCTCTTTGATATCAATGAAATTCTTTGATTTATATTGATGCTTTCCATATAGTTTTAAATAATATTTCATTCTAACTTAATACACAAATACTTCTTATAGCATCTATTGTATATAGTTAAACCATGAACATTAAAATTAGTGTTGTCTATGTTTGATCATAAAAATCAATAAAGAGTCATTCTATTGACAATGTGAAAAACGAAGATTTTTTGTATGATTTAGTGCAATCAATTATACGAGAGTAGTTGATGAACCTATTTAGAAGTATGTCGATTATATTTGCCGAACGACTGTTTCTAATATTTTTTTTCCTATATTACAATCCTGTTGAAATTTAGTATTTGTCTAAAGCTTTTCTCAAGACACCTCAAAGGAAGAGAAATTAACAAGGCATCGAATAGAGCTCAAATATCGAACTTACACATTCTATCCCTGTTATTTGTCTATTTCGAAGGAAAATTTAGTTCTCTTTTCTTTTTAATTGATGTTCTTTTTTTGTTTGTCTTCTTGACTGTTCACACAAAATATTTTTGACTTGGTCACATGATAATTGTGGAAAATCAAAACATTATCCGGGATATGTCTCTTGTAGTCGTTTATCTACTAAAAAGAAATCAGGATATGTATTTCTTTGGTCAATTAAAGCTTTATTCTAATCATTTTAATTTAGAGGAAGATTCTGAAATATTCTAAAACTTTCTAATTCTCGTTATTAATGTCATTCGAGACTTTTAATTCAGGTTTTTATCGAGTGTAATAGTGGAAATTTACAATCTTCAAATCGAGTTCCAAGGACATAGTAAATGGAAGCCGCAAACATCTCTACTTAAACTTAGATCTATTAAATCTATCATAAAAATACAAATTACAACTATTGTAGTGACGACCACAACAACAATCACGACGTCGACCAGCACGACTACACCGACGACTAGCACTACTGCAACCACAACGACTACTACGACGACGACCACGACAACTACTACGACGACGACTACGACGAAGACGACCACTAGTACGACCACAGTCACGACGACAACGACGACAACAACGACTACGACTACAACCACCACCACAGGTAAAAATGTCAGAGGAAAGTAACTCACAAGAGACTTTTCATGACAATGTAAAGAGCGAGTATAAAATCGTAATTATTTTTCGAGAGCTCTACTAAATCTTTTTGTTTAATTTCACGGAAACGTCCATTTACAAGAAGCAAATATTCTATCAATCTTCAATTCTGACTCTTCTCTCTTGAAGAATAGAGCCTAGTACTGGAAGTATCCAGAAGTATGTTCTTTTTGATCGAATTGACAATCACAATACATGTAATGGTTGGTTATGGGTCCTACTGAAATATCAGTGCTAAAAAGGTGCGAAACCTAAACTACGAGGGAATATATTACCGAAATCGATATTATCGAAGAACAAGTATTCAAGAATTGTTTTAAACTTAACATGAGCAAAATTCTCTTCACTTTAGTCAAAAGTAAAATTTTCGAAACCGAAAATAATACAGATGTCATAATTTTAATATATTGAAAATAAAATTGTCCTATAAATACAGTAAGAGACAAACTATTTTCTTAATCTTTTGATTTGCAGTAATTTCCCACTAGTGGATTGGAGATCATCATTAGGCACTTTTTTGGTACCTTCGAGAATATTATTCACAAAGAAAAAGAGAGCAGTTACACTAATATTGATTCTCTTTTTTGATTACGAATTTTTTACGATGGTGCTATGATCAATTTGATTATGATGCGATTTTTAATTTTAAGTTTCCATTCTCTTAGTTTTAAAGATTTCATCAAAGTTTTTCTAATGAATTAAAAAGAATTGTCAATTATAAGAAGACAATCAATTAGAATGAACATAAGATTCAATAAGAGATGTAGTGAAATCAATTGATATAAAATAATTCAAAAAAGGACTTTACTATTCTTGTTTTCTTCTATTTCAGCTCCACCATCGTCTATTTGCGTAAGTACCGTCACGGGAATACTCAATAATAATGAATTTATCTATTCACCAACTTCCCATATTTATGCAGCTGGCATGTTAAACAATCAATTTGGTATTTATAAGGCATATAGTTATGCGAATGTTACTTCAACAGCAATTTGGAAAGCAAGCCAAACCTCAACGGCTAGTACATGCTTTCTAGCATTACAAACAGACCGTAATCTAGTTGTTTATACAACAACTTATACTGTGTTGTGGACACCTTATACCCAAAATACTGGTACTGGAAATCCATTCTGTTTCCAAATACTAGATTCAGGAAATCTAATATGGACTGATCAGTCTGGAACAATTATTTGGCAGACAAATAGTACACAAAGTGGATAGGCTCTTCCTATGATTTATGTACGAAAATGAACCTAACGAACTTAAACTAAATTTTTGATCAGATTCTACTGACACGCAGTAATAAAATAATGTTGCCATGAACACAGGTCCAGAAAATAACAGCGAGCTTCAAGTAGAAAAGTACATCCAAACACAGAAATAGTTCATAATATGCAAAAGTAACTCTGAGTATGTAAAAGCAGTTTCATTACATAAAATCTCAACTTTGTTATTTTTTTCCTTTTGCATATTGTGCAATCAAAATGAGAGTAAAAATTTAAGTTATCTTCTCCTATTCCAATTTCTTTCATTCTTTTCAATAACGAAGATCATAGGAGTCTAGCTATATTGGTTAAAACGTTATGAGCATCTTTCTCGAATGTCTTTTTTAAAATTTAAATAATAATATATCAGCTGAATAAATTAACAGTCTCAAATTGTTTTTATTTTTTGTTTGAATGCATGTAAAGTGATTTTCGTTCTGGCGATGCAGAGGCCAGGAAGAAAAAGCACACTTCTGTACTTTGGATGTATAGAAGTATTGAGAAGTACATATTTCTTCTTTGATTTTCCCCCCATTAAATATAATAAAATTATTATGTTATTGAGAATTCTTAAAAGCAAAGAATTTTTATTCTGTTTCAGGAACAGAAATACTAAGAAGTATAGAAGTCTACTTTTTATCTCTTGCAAAATTTTGATATCAAAAAATTGGGTTTAATTTTAAAAATTCAGTTCGTTTGTGAAATGTCTGTTTACGACTCATCGGAATCAATCGATTTTGATTCAGAGTTAAGAAAATGATTGAACGACATTTAATAATTGGTACAAATTCTGACTTACGTATGCGTATTCGATGTATCATGAAAAAGTACTTCTTAATCAAATGCAGTCGATCTTTACCTATTGTTTCTATGAACAATCCATGCTAAATAATGACTTTTGGATCTGTCAAAAGTTGTTTAGTATTGTTATGGATTTTTGAAGTTACATTATTACGGTTAATTATCTCTCTTACTATTGAATTAACTCTTGCACTATCAGGCCTTTTTCACTGTATATATGTATATACAACAGAACAGGATAAAATGATCTAGGTTAGTAGTACGAGGATTAATTAAGTTATATTTGAATCAACAGGCTTCGCAACGTGTTTACTTTCCTAATTTTGTCTTGATTTTTTACGATATATTCCCGAAGGGAGTAAGTTTGCATAATTATAACATTTCCTATTATTTTAATCTCTCTATCTTCCAGATTTATACAAGGTATTGGCAGGATATATTCAGCGAAACGAAAGATAATGTTCAAAATATATTTATTTCAATTATTCATTTTTTCTGTTTTTTTCTTAATCGGTTCAAATTCTCATGATTTTCAACTAATTTAGTTTTCAAAGCAGCTATCATCAGTACTTCGGCTGTGCTGATATCATCAAATTTTTTATCCTTTATAGCTACAGCAAGTCTTGTGGTTCCTTCTTGTAGCATATTAGTTGCTTTAGTCAATTCTTCTTGTAAATTCTTTTGTTCGTTTATCAACTGAGTTTCTTTTTCTTTCAATTATTCATATTCAGCACTAGGACCACGCTTTCCGTTGACAACATCTATGCTTTTAATTTTTTTTTTGTTGTTGTTCATTGTTTTTTGTACAACGACCATACGCTCCCTTCATATTTGAAAGTATATATAATAGTGTACCAATAGGTATAGTAGTAGAAAATATTTGATACCAATATTTATCAATAGATAAATACTCAATGATATTGTCGTAAGAAATTTGACTTTTTCTAAACCATACTTCTGGTATATTAGCCAACTGATAAACACGCCATTCGGCAATAACTAGATCCACCTCTTCTTTAGTTAATAAATGTGAAACATGTCGTGTAAAGTACATGATATCTGTTTTAGAAGATTCTTCTTTTCGAGCTAAAGATTGAAGACACTGGAGGTGTCGTAAAACATCATTATTACTGTTATAGTACAGTATACTTCACGAATATCTTGAAAAAAAATTGTTTTTTTCATTAACAGATAAATCTTTAATATATGTTCGAGTAGTTTCACCAGTATCGATATTTGCATTATTTTTTTCACTAGTTTGAAGCTCGAAAGAAACAGACAACCAATCAATATTTTCTTTATCTTTTAAAAGTTCTTCCTTGGCAAATGGCAACATGATACTACGTAATAAGTTGCAACATTCACCATATAATAAATGTTTCTTCTTGCTGGAACTAGATAAGTACTCATTTAAATATTATTTGATAGAAGAAAAGAATAGAAGGAAATTTAGCAAAAGATGATCTATCAGTTATAATTTTTTTATCGATTGTTATAAGATATGTAAGAAAATACTCTTTAATAATATTCCATTGTCTTATGATACGTTCGATCACTGAACCTACTTCAATCCATCGTGTAATAAACAAAACGAGAATAAATTTCATTAATACTGTTTGCAGCTGATACAAAATCTTCTCGACAAGCAGACGATCGAGAAAACCAAAACCAAATGTCATTAATAGATTCATCAATACTTTATGATTTTTATCATGATTATAATAATATTAAATCAAATAATTCAAAGTTTTTAGAAAATAATCAACAAATATGGAGAATGTTAAATCTATTCATATAAGAAAACAATCAAAATTTAATTTTAATTTTCTAAAAGAACTTGAAATAAAAATGCCAAAATTAACTTTTATAGAATTTAGTTCATCATATTATTATTATAAAACTAGAACAAAAAAAATATATATGAAAACAATTGACAGAGAGAATATTAATATAACATTAGATAAAGTAAGAACAATTAAATATACAGGAGAATGTCTTGTAAATATAAAAGAATGGTTAATATATACATTACCAAATGTAAAACATTTAATTTTATCTTCTACAAGTCTACTTTCAGTAGATAATTGATTTACAGAAGTATTAATTAAAAAAATTCAACGATTGGATATTGATGATGATGATCAACTTGAATAATTAACACAAATAGATTATAAATATTTTTCTAATCTTGATTATATTAATTTTTGTTTAAATATCGATGTGATGGAATCAGAATTGTGTGCATATCATGTTACAGAAATATTATCAATATATATGGGGAAGAAAAATACTAGCATTTTGACTTCTCATGCGAATATACAATTAAATGAACTTAATGAATATTTAAATACAAATGAAATTATGAAAAACTATCAAATAAAATGTTTTCCTGAATATATGTTATTATCAAAAGAGGAATATGATGATGGCATAGTCTCATCAACTTTCAGAAAATTTTCATTTTTCCATCAAAAATCTTAATGAACAAAAAAATCTGTAATTTTAACCTTTTCTTTTTCATTATATTTCTGTATGTATATATTTAACTGAAAATTTTCAGCTGATTTTCCTCATCTGTATTAAAGGGGTAAAATCTTGCCGTCAATTCCTCTATTCGTCAACAGTAATTTCGTCAATGGTGAAAGTGCTGTTGGTGAAAGGAGGAACTGTCGAAGTTACAGAGACCCATATTGATTGGGAAAATTATCATAATAATTAATAGAGAATTTCTCATTCGAATGTAGCAACGATTTTATGAGACATCATCTAAAATGAAGGTTGAAGCATATACGAGTAGAACATTACACTCACTATCCACTGTCCCTCACTTCATAGACCGAAGACTACAACCGGAAATTATTTTTGATCCCTGGCTTATTCCGTAAAAAAATTTTCCTCAAACTAAATACTCTCTAATTCGACGTTTTATTTGAGTAAAAACGAAACATCACGTGAAATCCATTCTCTTTCTTTAACTTTTACTTCGATATTTACAAGAGTGAATTTAATCTCGACATTATTCATTCAAATCTGAACCTTTTTCATGATGCCAATTGAAATGTTGTAATAAATTTGAATAAAAGAACAAAACTATCCATTTTATTATTTCTATTATATCATGAAATCAAACCATATTTCGATTGAGTTACAAATAAAAGGTTTCTTTTTTATTTTAATTTTTTCTTCATCTTTCTGTTTCGAAATCTTATTATATTATACATTCATTCGCTAGAAATTTATTAGTAGTGAAAGAGGAATAGAGTTAAAAATTCTGTATAATGATATCGAAAGAACACAAACCAAAAGTATCTATTATCGGTAGACGTCTAATTCGAGTATGTACTTAATAAAAAATATTGAACTATATGATAGATAATCCATATTTTAAAAGAAAAAGAAGATATCTTCTCATATTCAACCAAAGAACAATTCATTTATACAAATGCAGGAAATCAATTCATCAATAAGCCATCCAAAGACAAGTGTTTTATTCTCGAAAGATCAAATTCAGCCAATAAAATCATGGAATAATGTCGAAAAACACAATAAAGTTACGAGCCCAATAGATATGGTAGTGGCTTCATTTAATAAACCATTATTCAATGAAACATTATCGAATGATCAGAGTCAGATGTTACGATCATTGGTTCGTACACAAAAAGAAAATCAAGGCAAGATAAGTCAGGTACCTAAACTTTATGAAAATAGCAGCATGCTAGACAATAATGACTAAGGTAAATCTCAATCTTGAGATTGATTAAAATTTAAAAGACAACTCTATTACTTTTGTTGACTACGATATTAGATTATAGATATCTTTAAGTAGACAACTTGCCTATTGGATCGAGAAATATGGTTCACATTTTTCGTAGCGGCGTAATCAGAAGATTCGGATAGTAGTGCTCGATTTCCAAGTTTTTTTTTTAAGAGTTTATATAAGGATGGTTTTCGAAACATTTATACACCAGAAATCTCATTGTTTAGCTCGAACTGCTACTGACATGAAACAATTCAATACATTGAAGATAATGCGTAGAGTTTCGCATCATATCGAGTAATCATCATATAACATATATTAAAGATTAGGAATTATATAAATTTGAGGTTGTGAAAAAGTAAAGTTTAATTTAGATCTTATTTTGTACAATTTTAACATATCAAGTTTTAGTGAGAATAAAGTTTTGAAATGAAATTATTCCAAACATTGAAATAGAAATGAACTCTCACGACTAGATGAATAATATAGCAATCCGAATTTGAATAAATAAAATTCAATTTCATAATTAAAACTTTCATTGAATATGTTGTCTGATTATTCGTCATTACTATCCAGTGAGTTGTTAGCTAATTTTTTAATGAAAAGAAAAAGTATATATATCTCATGTACAAAATAAACAAATGAAATAATTGAGTTCATAGTTAATGATTTTACAGAACAGAACAATACAATAATATAAACTTTGAAATTCGACTGATTAATATGCAATTCAATTAAAAACTACATATATCTATCGAAGACTATTGAAGACGGAAATTAATTGGTTTTCTCATTATTTTATAGTGTAGTGCGTTTAACATTTTAATTGAATATAACAAAAAAGTATTTTTGAGAGCATTATCAATAGAATTGTGTAGAGAAGGTAGATTTTTATTGATATTTTTTATACAAAAACCTTGATCTTTACTTATATTTATTTAATCAAAATATCAATCGAGGTACAATTCTAATGATGAAAAAATGCATTTATTTTTTATCAAATATATTGTTTACTCTAGCCTTTTTTAAAGTTCACTTCATTATATACTGTGTTAGTTGAGAAGCCTAATAATCATTCTTATTTCATCTCATTACTTTTCTTTTTCATCTATTCTCATAAGTGATGCATTGATTACCGATCGATGTAAATATGGGTGTAGATGTTTGTGTGAAAAGAAACAATATTCATGCCCTGCCTGATATTGATAATTAAGTTTTATTACATCACTGGCTGAAAAAAGATTTCAGAAAATTCGTAAAAATGCAAACATTCTTAATCATCTCAACATAGGTCATCATGACTGCTATTTACTTTCTATTCTTTTATGAGAAACATTTTGAAATTGTAAATTCTAATGGAATATTTGAAAAACTATTGTCAGATTGCCGATAATATGATTCAATTCAAGGAGGAAAAAGCTAATTTTGGCTTTTGATAAATTCTGTTGAATACTATTGAATTGTATTGTATCTTAGGATTTGTCAGAATCTGTTTTTTTCCCTTGGTTCAATCCGTGATGGCTTTTAAAAAATATTCTGATGTATTTTGCTGTTCAATTCTAGATGTATCGCAGACCACTAAAAGATTGCTCATCATCACTTTCAATCAAGACAAAAGTTACATCCTTCAACGAAAGAATCAACTCAGAAAATAGTTTTAATGGTAATGTTGTTTCATACGATTGTCTGTTTGATGACCGTGCTCGAAAAAATGATAATAACAACGGAAAACAACGTAATAAACGCAAAAAGTAAACTATTTTATTTGTATCTGTGTCTACATTTGATTTAATTAATTTATAATTGATAAAACATGAAAGATTTAGAGTGTCACGACGTTGGTGTTATATTCTGATGAGTGCTATTCTGGCGTTAATTTTACTTGCGGTACTCGTGGTGATTTTTGCGTTCGCTGGTATGTACATAGATATATAACGTATGATCAAAAACAATTGTAAGTGATGTCGGTACAGGGACGTAGCCAGGAAAAGGCAAATGGGCAATTGCCCATTTCATTTGAAGGTTTGCCCACTGAAATTTAATTGTTTCAGAATTTCAATTTTAATGTTTGAATTGAATAATAACTGTTATTTTTTTCTTTTCTCTAAATCACATATAGAGATATCCCGAGCAATGGATGATCTCTCAACAACCGAACATTTCGTTTTTTTACTCGAGGATTTTGAGGAATGTTTCAGAAAATTTTCAAAAGTTTTTAGTTTTTCCCAATATTTGCTGCTTTCGAACATCTTCGATTACACATGCACTCGTTGGTCGTTTTTTCGGTTAAAGATTGCCAAAAGGAAAGGAAAGAAAAATCGCTGCTTATATTTCTACTTCATGCTTGAATGAACGTAAGTTCGATTTTTTGGGAAAAAATACCACGTGGAGGTTGTGACGGATGGATGAAAAAGAAGAAAAATAAGGTTGCCGAGCAGAAGACCACAAACGAGCATATATACATGCGGATATATATAGAGCGGCGTATAAAACAGGAGGGAGTAAAACACAGTAAACTGAAACTTAAGAATAACTTTTCTCAAAAAAATCTCTCGCCAAGTTTTCTTCGTCATCATGATAAAACATAATCTCCCTCTCAATATATTGTATATACCTGAAAACTTTTGAGCATACTGAAGATAGGTCATCTTTATACTGCTTAATACTTCATCTCGATACCTCGTAGTTGTCTAGAGATATAAACAATTTTACTTCATATATCCTTTTAAATATGGTAGCTTTTTGTATTTTTCAGCACCATTCTAGGGCAGTACCATATCAAACTAAGTATTTCTTTTTGTTGTAAAGAGCATATTTTTGATCATAGCTTTATTATTATTATATTGAAAAGCTCTTTTAAAATTGAAGAGCCAGTTTTTTTTATTGTTTAGCAGAATTCTTCGAGTAATTGAATTCGTCATATCTTATGTCGGTTGAAAAGTAAGAACTAAGAGAAAAGGGCTTCCATAGGTTGTGTGTTTTGGCGTGCTCTTTGAAGCAAAAAAGATATATGGATTGAAGGCCAATACAGAATTTTTGACACCTGATTGGTGACTATCTTTTTTTCTTGTCCCATAATATAAGGTTGAAAATTCTGCCATAGTTCTTGCACTACAACCTCAACAATTTCCTCCAAATTTCAGCCAATTTCTGTTCATGCAGGTTTAGATCGACTTTGATAAGGGAGAGCGAGAGGAGGTAGCCTTAAGATCTAAGTTTGATACATATCTCATTAAATGAATCTCATTTTAATTTTTTTGTGTTCTGGTTTAGTTTATGAATACTTTATTGGATTAAAAGGATTTTGGCCTATAAATAAAAAGTTTGCCCATTGACCTAAAAATCCTAGATACGCCCCCTGTGTCGTTAGAATATGTCTCTTTGATATCAATGAATTTCTTTGATTTGAATTATTTATTTCGATTTATATTAATAATTTCAAATAATATTTCGCACAGTATCTATCGTATGTAGTTAAACCATGGTATTAAAATTGTTGTTACATATATTTGTTACTATTCTTTAGTAACAATAAATATGAAATCTGCTCATAAGAATTAATAAAGAGTCATTCTATTGACAATGTAAAAAAACAAAGATTTTTATATGATTTAGTTCATTCAATAATATGGTAGTAGCTGATGAACTTTTTAGTAGTATGTCGATTATATTTACTGAACAACTATTTCAAATATTGTTTTTTCTATATTACGATCCTATTGAAGTTTAGCATTTGTTTGAATCTTTTCTCAAGACAGTTGAAAAGAAGAGGAATTAGTAAGGCATTGAATGAAGTTCAAACATTAAACTTATATGTCCTGTTTAGCTTTATTATACTAATACAAAATATAATTTGTGTGAAATATCTTGAAGATCATTCTATCTTTGTTAGTACAAGTTAGAATTTAATCAATTTATACTTTTGTCTTGGTTATATGACAATTGTAAAAAATCAAAACAACCTCCTTGATATGTGTCATGTAGTCGTTTATCTACTAAAAAAAATCAGAAAATGTATTTCTTTAACCAATGAAAACTTTATGCTACTGATTTTAATTTAGAGGAAGATTCTGAAATATTCTAGAATTTTCTAAGTTTCGTTATTAATATCATTCAAGACCTTTAATTCAGGTTCCTATTCAGAGTAATGATGGGAATTTATGATCTTCAAATCCAGTTACAAGGACATAGTAGATGAAAACCATAAACATCTCTACTTAAACTTAGATCTATTAAATCTGTCATTAAAATACAAATTACAACTATTGTAGTGACGGCCACAACCACAATCACGACTAGGATCACTACCACGATGTCAACCAGCACTACTACATCGAGCACCAGTACGAGTACATCAACGACCAGCCCGACTACGTCGAGCACCAGTACGAGTACATCAACGACCAGCACGACTACATCGAGCACCAGTACGAGTACATCAACGACCAGCACGACTACATCGACGAGCAGTACGACTGCGACCACAACGATCACGACGACGACGACGACTACGACTACCACTACAGGTAAAAATATCAGAGAAAAGTAACTCACAAGAGACTTTTCATGACAATGTAAAGGACGAATGTAAAATTGTAATTATTTTTCGAGAACTTCACTAAATCTTTTTGTTTAATTTCACAGAGACATTAATTTACGAGAAGCAAATGTTCCATTAGTCTTAAATCCTGATTCTTCTCTCTTGAAGAATAGAATAGTTTCTATAGCTAAGCATCGTTAAAACATACAATCTGTATCTTATTTGTTGATCTTGCATTCAAGAGCTAACTCTCTAAAACTAGAAGCATCCAGAAGCATGTTCTTTTTGATTCGGATGATAGCCACAATACATGGATGGATAAGTTGTAGGCCATACTGAATATCATGGCTAGAAATGTGCAGAACCTAGACTACAACGAGAAATGTTCTTGAAATTGAGATAATCGAAAAATGATCATTCAAGAACTGTTTTAAACTTAACAGGAGTAAATTCTAAAATATTTTCCTTTGAGGAATGATCATACCCACGATCATTGATTTTCCTCATTTTGGTTGAAAGTGAAAATTTTCAAATGTCATAATTTAAAAATGTTGAAAATAAAAGTTTTGTATAGATGTAATGAGGAACAAACTATTTTCTTAACCTTTTGATTTGTGGTAATTTTCATTAGTAGATTAAAATTCATCACCAGGAACTTTTTTGGTACTTTTAAGAATATTATTCACAAAGCAAAAGAGGAAAGTGACACTAATATTGATTTTTTTTTCAATGAAGTATTAATTATGATGCGATATTTTATTTTATGTTTCTATTTTCCTACTTTTTAAAGATTTCATCGAAGTTTTTCTAATGGTTTAAAAAGAATTGTCAATTATAAGAAAGTGATCAATTAGAATGAGCAAAAGATTCAATAAAAGACGTAGTAGAATCAATTGAAGATATAGAATTATCACTATTTAATGAAGTATGTAAAAGGCATATGAACTAAAAGTTTTAAATCAGTACTTACGAGGGAACCACCTGAGGTGGTACCTCCCGTTTTGATTCATTCATATCTCGTTTGATAGAGTATATTGACCTATTAAAAATCCTAAAAGAATCTCTCCCCAATGCTCTTCCTTCAAACGCTACGGCTCATTTACCGCATATTTGACCTATTCCTCTACAAGCTATTGCATGGCAAGGACGCCCAACCTTGCTCAATCAATGTCACAAATTTCAATGTAATTCTGCCAGTAGGTAGCCCTAAGTGAGATGTGAAAATGTCTAAAATTTCAGTTCTTTAAACTGTTTCGTTCTTGAGATATTCATTCTGCAATGGAGGCACCCTCAGGTAAAGAAAGGAGAGTGATCATTCTAACAGTCATGCATTGTTCATTTCGCTATATCGCGTTTAGCACAACTAAGAATGATTTTGAAGATGTCACTATGTAGGGTACCTATGGTGTTATATATCTACAAAATTTCATGACTAAAACTATTACTGTTAAAAAATAGTGAAACGAACACTGCATGACTGCCAAAATGATCGCTTTCCTTTTTTTACCTGAGGGTGCCTCCATTATAAATTGAATATCTCAAGAACAAAGCAGTTCAAAGAGCTGAAATTTTAGATATTTTCATAGCTCACTTAGGGCTACCTACTGACAAAATCTCATTGAAATCCGCGAGAGTGATTGAACACGTGTTCTGCTATTTTGATCATTTCTTACGTGCGTTGACTCCTAGGTATTCATCAAAAAAACTCGAATTTAGAAATTTCGATCTAAAACTTTGCCCATAGAAAGCTCTAAGGACTCTTAGAATATCCTGAAAGTTTCAGCCAAAAATAATCTTCCTTTCTTGAAATATTCCATTTTTAAGCGAACCCGGCTTTTGTGGCTTATTAGTGACAAATCACTCTTTTTTGGAAAAATCAATATCTCAAGAAAGGAACATTATTTTTGGCTGAAACTGTCAGGATATTCTGAGAGTCCTTAGAGCTATCTATGGGCAAAATTTCAGATCGAAATTTCTTAATTTGATTTTTTGGTAGATGCCTAGGAATAGGTCAAATATGCGGTAAAAGAGTCATAGCTTTTGAAGGAAGAGCATTGGGGAGAGATTCTTTTAGGATTTTTAATAGGTCAATATACTCTATCAAACGAGATATGAATGAATTAAAACGGGAGGTATCACCTCGAGTGGTTCCCTCGTTAGAATATGTTTGTCAAATGACTTTTTATGAAAAGAATAGTAGAACAATATTGCAATCAATTCAAAATTATTAAGTAGTATTCTGTTCCGTGTAATGGATAAGTGTAGATGAATTCTCATTTCTATATACAATATGTCGAAGCTAGGAAAGAACTGAAATGCAGTACACTTTTAAAGTGCTTCTATAAAAATTACACTTTTTTTGTTTAAGCTTTACAATATTAGTAAAGTTCTATAGGAAAGATACTATCCACAATCGAATTCTGATATTGAAAAGCGGTCACAAAGCTTTCATTCGTATCGGACTCTAATGGAAAAAATAGAGCTTTTAGAAACGCTGATTCTCAAGTAAATTTTGATTAGAAAAGGACTTTATTATTCTTGTTTTCTTCTATTTCAGCTCCACCATCGTCTATTTGCGCGAGTACCACAAATGGAGTACTCAATAATAATGAATTTATCTATTCACCAACTTCCCATATTTATGCAGCTGGCATGTTAAACAATCAATTTGGTATTTATAAGGCATATAGTTATGCGAATGTCACTTCAACAGCAATTTGGAAAGCAAGCCAAACCTCAACGGCTAGTACATGCTTTCTATTAGTACAATCAGATCGTAATCTAGTTATTTATGCAACAAGTGGTACTGTGTTGTGGGCATCTTCTACCTCTAATAGTGGTAGTGGAAAACCATTCTGTCTCCAAATACTAGATTCAGGAAATCTAATATGGACTGATCAGTCTGGAACAATTATTTGGCAGACAAACACTGCACAAAGTGGATAGACTCTTCCTAGGATTTATATACGGAAACGAACCTAACGAAGTTAATTGAATTTTTGATCAGATTCTATTGACACACAGTAATAAAATAATGTTGCCATAAACTCAAGCTTAGGAGATAACAACGAGCTTCACGTAGAAAAGTACATCCAAGTACAGAAATAGTCCATAATATGCGAAAGTAGCTCTAAGTATGTAAAAGCAGTTTTAATATATAATTTCTCAACTTTGTTATTTTTTTCCTTCTGCATACTGCGCTGTTAAAATGAGAGTGGAAATATATGATATCTTCTCTTACTCAAATTTCTTTCATAAAAAATATTATCTATTATTATTAACTGTCCTTCTCTTCATGTTTCATTCTCTTATTATTTAATATAGGTATTGTTTGAGCATGTTATTTTAGCATGGTGTATAATCATTAATTGCTTTAATTACGCATTGAATACGCATTTTCGTACTATCAAATACTATCAAATACTTTCAAAATTGTAGAAAAGAGTAGTCGAGACAAATATTCATAACTTTTTAACCAATGTAATTAGTACTTTCTTTTCAATAATGAAGACGATAAGACCCTAGCTAGATTGGTTAAAACGTTACGATCGTTTTTCTCGAATGTCTTTTTTAAAATTTCGATAACAATATCTGAACTGAATAAATTGGCACATTGTCTCAAATTGTTTTTATTTTCTGATCGAATGTATATAAAGTGGTTTTCGTTCTGGCGATGCAGAAGGAAGGAAGAAAAAGCACACTTCTGTACTTTAGATGTATAGAAATATTGAGAGGTATACCTTTCTTTCTTGATTAATTTCCCATTAAATATAACGAAATTATTATGTTATTGAGAATTCTTAAAAGCAAAGAATTTTTATTCTGTTTCGGGAATAGAAGTACTAAGAAATATAGAAATCTGCTTTTCATCTCTTGGAACATTTTGATATCAAAAGACTGGCTTTAATTTTGAAAAATTAGTTCGTTTGTGAAATGTCTGTCTATGACCCGTTAAAATCAATCGATTTTGATTCAGAGTCAAAAAAATGATTGAACGACGTTTTATAATTAATAGAAATTCTGACTTATGTATACGTATTCAATGTGTCATGGAAAAACAGTTCTTAATCAAATGAATTCGATCTTTAGCTGTTGTTTCAATGAACAAGTTATGTTGAATAATGAGTTTTGGACCTGTCAAAAACTGCTTAGTATTATTGTGGATTTTTGAAGTTACATTATTACGATTAATTTTTTTCACTATATATATAACAGAACAAGATAGAATGTTCTAGGTTGGTAGCATAAGGTTTATTTAAGTTGTATTTGTATATAAGATGAAAATGAAATGAAATTATTAATTACTATTCAGTGAATAATTATTGAAAAAGAAAATATTTTCGAGAAAATTTCTATCTTCTTCTTAGTGTCAACAGATGTCACTCTATGATATTAAATTTTGTTCATTTTTTGTTATTGGTTTTCTTCTCTCTTCTTAAATATATCTTGTTATGTTCTTCTTTAGTAATTGTTATCTTTCTTTATCATTGTTATTTTTTTATTCAAGTATTTCGATAATCTGATCTAGTTAGTGGTTTTGTATATTTATAATGAATTCTCTGATGCCTGTTAATACATCTCTCCAAGGGTCTTACATTCTTTTTTTAGATCGTAAAAAATTTACCATTTAAAGATATAAATATCTAGATTTAATTGTTAAGCATAACCGTTTTTATCATTTATCACTGCCTTTCACCATTAGAAAAAAGAAAAAGATCAGTAGTTAGACTTGTAAATAATAAATGATAAAATTTAAAGCAACGTCGAGTTTTTTATGATTGAGAAAGAAGATAGAAGTTTTCTTTAACACGTTTTGTTTCATGATAAAATATATCAATCAAATAATAATTAATAATTTACTTTCGATTTCGGCTTTATAAATAACTATAGTTTCATTAATTAAATTAACTTAAATAAGAAAACCTTTAATGTTTTATATTCTTTTCAGATATGTCTATTGATCATATTGGCATTCGAACATTTAATTTTCAACAGGCACTTTCATTCTATGATGCTATTCTGTCTACATTGGGTTATCGAAAAATGATCGTCATCGATGGTGACAAAGCTGTTGGTTTTGGTTCTCGATTTCCATCGTTTTGGATAGCTCCTGCAAATGATTCACAAAAAGCTAATGTTCAAGTTGGAAGTCATATTGCATTTGTTGCCAATTCTCGTAGTAAAGTCGATGATTTTTATCGTGCAGCATTAACACATGGTGCGAAAGATAATGGACCACCTGGACTTCGTCGACAATATCATCGATTCTATTATTCTGCCTTTGTCATCGATGCTGATGGTAATAATATTGAAGCTGTCAATCACTTTGATTGGAGATCATTTGTTGGATGGAAAACGGTAGTATCCGCAATATTAATTGTTTTCTCTGGTGTAGCTATTGCAAAACTTTGTTAAACTTTCTTTTATTTTTTAATTACTTGTTAAAGATTATATATGTATAGTATACTTTCATTTTTTGTTTGTTTATTATCACAAATAATGAAATAGAAATACTTTCAGGATATAGTTAAAAGTTGAAACCACTATCTTCACCTAGTTCCTGATTCATATTCTTATACTCTCATCCTACATTTGAGTCACAAACATGGTACTCGAATCTTCAACATATAAATCGAATACTTATAAATTTGTCAGAGAGCATCGATTACAAGTACTTTAAAATAGCTTTTATCAATATTTTGGAGATTTGAATAGTTTTAATGAGTTATGATGGTTGTAAAAACTTATTCTAAACCACTAATGTAATAGTATGGTGACTGTAAATAATGTCCAAATAATATCGTAAGGTATCATATCGAAGAAAACAAAGCATTTTCGATATATATATAACATCAAGTGTCACGTCTGATTCTTCTCCTATTCGTAAATTTTTACGACCAATTATATTTGAGCAAGGATTTTTTTTCCTGCTATTATTCTGATGAAATATGAGCATATGCGGGTCACGAGGCAAGCCCATCTCCTGATTTTTGCCGTTTTGCACCGTCGTTTTCTTGGACATGAATTCTTTTATTATGAAAATCAAACTTTTTTCGATTAATCTACTATAGCATAATAAAGGAGTTTATATCACAACATCATCTCTTACTTATTTCTGTACATTAAACAGAATAATTTCCTAATTATGTTTCTTGGTTGAAAGCGTTTTCATCGAAAAGTTACTCATATTAAAATACTTATTTTTCACACAGAAAGATAAATTATTTCAAATTTATTTAACAACAAATAGATTGCAAGCTAAAAGACATGGACCAATGAAATGAACAAATTGCATGAAAGTAAACAGATAGAAATCTAGATATTTTTTTCTTTGTGACCAAAAGTGAAACAAAATTAAAAAATGATCAATAAATTACGAAAATAAGTGAGAATCCTTGATGAAAATGTGAAATATTAGTGAACAAGTGAATCGATGAGTTCCGTTACTTGCAATATATAAAGCCCATGACTGTCTCATTCCTTTGCATCTTAGCGGAACAAATGATAAATAATGAAAAGAATAGTCTAAATGTCTCACAATGGTAATAACAACAAAGAACAAAATAATTATTTCTTGTCGACAAACAACATAGGTTCCGAATAATTTTATAGTATTATAAGACATCTTATTATAGCTGAATTTTTATTTGAAAATTATAAATAAACTATTAATACATATAAAAATAGATGCTGGTTTATAAAATAAAGCAAACTACGCAAACACATGTTTATTTCTGAATTTTTATAGACTAAAAATTGTATATTATCTTTGTCTATCTAACTGTTACGTTGAATAGATTCGATTTTTGTATTGTGAATACCAAAAAGCCAATCAACTTCAGGACTTACAACACCTTCGAAAGGTTCTCTCAATTGTAGTGTACTTCCATCAAGTCGAATAACTTCAATAGCTTCAATAGTTTGACGAATTTGATGCGAATCTTTGTCAATAAAACGTTCATGTACTCGAAATTCTCCATTGGCTGGTATATCCATTTGGATAATTTCATGATGAACATTTTCTCCTTCATCCGGCATTCGTTCATATGAAATTCGAACTTTAACATCATCGTCCGAATCATTTTTAATTGTACATCCATATACTTTATAAGGAAGAGCAACACCAACTGGAGTAGACATAATAAAATATTCAATAAATGAAACCTTTACGAAAATAGATAACAGTATACGAAGTAGAAAAAATAAAGTGAAGAAAATATATTTGATAGAAATTATTTATTTGAAACTCAAAAATCAATCATCCATTGATTTATATTGATCAATATTTTTAGTGTTATAGATATTATCAAAATTATAACTATTTTTAGCATCTTATCTTTGAAGGTAAGAAAGGAAAAATATAAACAGTGGAGTGCAAAAAACATTGCCGTTAGTATGTGACAAAATTATTTCTCTAGGCGCGATGAATATCGAAAGTTTTTCTTCTATATAGATAGGTTGCACATACCACAGAATATTCAAATATAATAATCGATAACTAGCTCGCTTTCCGTTCAATTAAAAAGCAGTAAACACTCTGGTGTCATCAATGCGTTCAAATAACTGGAAGTCATTTTGTCTATGTACATGGATTGTGTTCTAGCCTAAAAGGTGGAAAAATTCTCCTTTTAGATCAACATTTTGTAGTCGAAGTTTCAAGATGAGTCTTGAGAATTACTTACTTGGAACAAAATTTCATTTACTAGCTGACATCTATCTATTCTAAAAATTTCATGTCGATCGGACAAGCCATTATTGAAATAATATGAAAACTGAATAGGAGCGCCATTGGTGCTGATAGTTCAATAGATGATGATATTACATTTGTTTTCTAAGTTGTCTTGTGATTGAAGTTCATTAGCATTTTATTCGATACTATAGACAGAGATTTCCTATCACGGGACGATTTTCGTGGCTCAACGACTGCTCTAGTCCGATTAGTGTAAGATGACCATTCGATATGGTAGAAAAATGATGGACACTCAAAGACTTAGAAGCAAAATCGTGTTTTTTACCGAAAACTTGCAATAATCAAAACTTCATTACAAAACATTAAGAGGATGAACCAAGTTGGGATATTTCACTACTTACTAAGGTCTACAAGATCTTTTTATCACTCCGAGAGGTTTCCCAATGAAATATTTTATAATCTTAACATTTAATTTTGATAGATAATATTTGCCTTTGAATGATAGTTTGTTCAGTGTAGTATCGGTATCATATTCGATAATGATAGCTGACATTTTGATTTTTCATAATATGTGATAGAGTATGTATTATTATGCTATCATTTTCATTTACATTAACTGTCGATTTTTTATTATTAATTTATTTTGCAATATTGTAAGAACTCGTGATGAAGTAATCATCGACAAAAAATACTTTCATTAACAATCTGAAAAAGATAATAACTACTAGATATTCGTATATGACAATATATAGTTCAATATATTTATTCTGACTGATTTTACTCTATTATGAAATATTTTCAAAAGAGGAATATGCCAATAATAAAATTCAAAATGTAATTCTTTTATGAAAGTTATCAAGAATTAGTTTTACTCATCGTTATATGCGTATATTTAATGGAGAAATTAAAGTAATATTATCTAAAAAAAAATATAATTATTTGTTCGAGTATATTTGTATTAAGATAAATAATTCCCATTATAAATAAAACAATTTTCAAAAACATTTATTTGCCATTGATTACTATAATCATTTATTTTATGTTTATGACCTAAATTATGTAACATTTCATGTACAATAGTACCAGCCCAATATACAATATTTCCAGCATTTTTATTAGATATATCAAGATTATATCGATTTAATTTAATTTCAAATTTTCCTTCAATTGAAAATGTTGATTCATGATAAATACATGAAATTGATCCAATTGTTCCTGTTGATTGTGTATCTGATTTCTCATATATAGGATATATATGAATAGGAGGAAATTCACCATTTTCACCCTTTATTTTAAGACACATTAATTGAAAACGTAATAAATCATGTAGACCATGATAATTTTTATTATTTTTTAATTGAGAACGAGACCATACTTTGGCTTCTAGAAATTCACCTGATGTACCACAAATTTTATACATATTTTGTAAAATTTCTGGTTTGAATAATCGATTAGCAACAATTTCTAATGCATTTTTAATGAATATCTCTTCATCGGTTGTAAAACCATGATGAATTTTGTAGTTGATTTGAATTAATTGTTTATTAGTGCAAGGTGTCAATAATTTATTATCATCTGATATTGAAGAAATAACTGATTGATTAATATCATAATGAATCGGCACTATTATTGATTGTTCAGAATTTTCATTCAATTCCTATAATATTATTGTTATACGATATAACCATGTTCATATACAAAACTCACCTGAATTGAAATATGATTGAAAGAAACGACTAAGGCTTTTAATGCAGACATTACTCGTATGTCAATTGAAATATTTCTTTCCTGTCAGTTACTCTATAAATACAGCATGCATCGACTTGTTGTGACGTCATAAGCGCTATTATTGATTTAAATGTCGTCATCAAATGAGTAATAAAATACGATTTCCCAATTCCTAAATTGTTATTAATGACGTTGTTTAATTATACAATTTTATATGGTATAATACTTAAATTATTATATTCTAACATTCGAATACTTAACATAAGAAGTTAGTGAATGACATTGATTTTCTTCTTTCAATGTAATTTTTTTTTCGATTGCTCTATTTTTAATGGATCTAATTTGTGATATTTCAACTATATGAATAAATGATAAATTTCACAGTCAAAATATCAATAATTTCCATCTGTATTTATTCTCAAGAATATTTCAATATAAAACGAATGAAAAGCTAAGTGACACATGCCTAAATTTTCAATTTCAATGAGAAAGAAAAATATATGTATATTGTCTTAGTTTATAAGATGTCGATCGAATTAAACATAAAAATTTAATTATCTCAAACAGATTATATTAAATTGATAAGAAGTACAATATTTTAAGATAAAATCTACGCCATGATCGTGATTTGAAATCAATAACAAATTTTGTAGATATTTATTAAACGAAATAAGAAACGAGTTGTTTGTTATATTGAATATATCGTTAAATAAATGTGTTTACGTCATGCAGCTATAATTGATTCTGCAAATGAATACTTAATAGTAATTAATATTTCTCAACATTAGAATACTGAAAATTAAGTATAATTATATTATCTTTAGTGATCAAAGATAAATATTGTTTCATTTTATCAACAGTATTCATTAAGAACTGAATGTAAAGGAACGATTCATATTTGTTTCTTATCTTTTGAATAATTTAGAGCCTTTGTTTTCGATTAAGTTTTTCTTATATGTAGACACGTACTAACACCAAAGTCAACTTCTAAAATTTTCTATTACAAGATTTAGGTTTTGGATTTTAGTCTTTTTTTATAATTAGATATCCCCATTTGATTAGCAAACTTACCATAATATTAATATAGGCAAGAGACTAGAAATAAACTATCTAACTTAAATATCAAATTATATAAAACTAAACTATAAAAATAAAGAAATAATAGTATTTATGTCTCAGTTCTTTATCATAATCTCTTAGTCAAATGAAACACAAATAACACGTTGCATATATTACTATTATTAGAATCTAATTAATGTATCTCTAATTTAAAAACACTAAACTCTGACTATATATTAATAGACAAATCCATAACTTTGATTTATTTGCATATGAGCATCTGTAAATCTTGAAGAAATTTTTGCAAGAAAAATATCATTAACATTTTTGATGTATACATTGCTTCATGCTATTCTCTACGATAAATGATGCCACATAGTTCTTGCTTTATTAAGGAAGTAAATAGATAAAACGGAATAGAATAAATCGATTATATACATTTCTAATCGTCATTGTTTAGAAAATGATCTCTCGTAAAATTTTCTACAGTTGCTTCAATGTTGACACACAAAGGCAGAATAAATATTGACTATATCAGTATACCATTATTTAGAGGAATAAGACAAAAACATAAAAAACGATAGTAAAGTTAGTAGCAGATTCAACTTTTTTCAATATTTTCTTATTAATCTGTATCTAAGCAGCTCATCAAATTATACAAAAAATACAATTTAATGTGCAAATGTTCGTTGTAAAAAAAAAGTCGAATCTACTGTTAACTTCATCGACATTATAAAAAAAGAAACGCAATTTAGAAATTAAGAGTAAATTCTTCTGGTAATGTTGCCACTTTCGAGAATACATTTCATGTTCAAGATACACTTTAAAATTCGACTTTCTATTTAAAGAAAACCTTTTATTCTTTTATGACAAAATTTTTAATAATTTTTCGTTTTCGTAAGAAGAAGAACGAAAAAAAAGATAATATATATCTTCTTTCGTTCTATAACGAATAAAAATGTATACAATAAACGAAGATTATTCACTCATGGTAGGATTCTCCTTTCAATACGATGAAAAATAACATTATATTGCAGCTTGTCACGTGTTTATGGATGAATCATGATGATAATATTAGTATCATAATGTAACACAAAACATGTATTATATTTTCATACATTTAACAAGGATATTTATAATATGGGAACTACAATAAGTTCGGAATCCATAACATGGTTAGATAATTTACCAACTGAAATTATATTTCTTATATTTGATTATTTATCATCAAATGATATAATTTATACATTTTTTAATTATAATGAACGATTTAATAATTTATTATTACAAAATCAACATTATTTTAATCATTTTGAATTACCACAAAAAAATTTTGAAAAATGGAAAAATATTCTTTCTATTATTAGTTCACAAATTAAATATCTATATATAAATACAATTGATTTATCATTTCCATTAAATTATTTTTCAAATTTAAAATCAATAATTATTTCCTTACCATTTCATTTATCATATAAACAATTACAAAATATTTTTGAAAATATACAATTTAATAATTTATATTCATTTAAAATAAAAACATCTCAATATTTATCCAATCAATTATATACATATCATACAAATCAATCGAATTATATATTAGAAAATATATTTAATCAAAATAATTCATTAAAAATCTTTCAATATTCATTTATAATATCATCATCTTTATTACGTGATTTAAATAATTTTGAAAAAAATTTTTATTTAAATTCCTTAACATTAATATTAACGAATTTTGAAGATATTTTTTGTTTAATATTATATACACCTAATTTAAAATATTTAAATATTCAATCTCATCCACCATATAATTTTCATATACCAATTAATAATGTTAAGATTAAATTAAAAAAATTTATTTTAAAATTAAATAATAATGAACAACGAGAAATTTTATCATTTAATAATACAATTAATTTTAATCAATTAATCAATGGTATAAAACAATTTTCATTATCATTAAATTATTTATCACTTAATTTAATTGATATACCTATTACCAGTGATAATCAATTTCCATTTAATAATTTAAAACTTCAACAATTATTAGAATCAATGATTGAACTTAAACAATTTCATCTTTATGCCAAATTATATAATAATAATCAAATAAATAATGATAGTATTTTATCAAAATTTAATAATCAATTTTGGTTTGATCATAATTGGATATTTGGTATGCATGAAAATTATTTCTATACATTACCATTTCATTTTGATTATCTTTATAATTTTTCTCAAGATTATAATAATTCAAAAATTTTAGAAAATAATTATCAAATATGGTATAATGTTAAATCTATTCATATAAAAAATGGATCAAAATATGATTATAATTTTCTAAAAGAACTTAAAATAAAAATGCCAAAATTAACTTTTATTGAATTTGATTCATCATATTATTGTTATAAAAATAGAACAAAAGATAAATATATGAAACAAATGAATATAACATTAGATAATGTAACAACAATTAAATATACAGGAGAATGTCTTGCAAATATAAAAGAATGGTTAATATATACATTACCAAATGTAAAACATTTAATTTTATCGTCTACAAGTTTACTTTCATTAGATAATCGATTTACAGAAATCTTAGATAAAAAAATTCAACGATTAGATATTGATGATATTGATCAACTTGAACAATTAACACAAATAGATTATAATTATTTTTCCAATCTTAAATATATTAATTTTTGTTTAAATATCGATGTGATGGAATCTGAATTGTGTGCATTTAATGTAACAAAAATATTAAAAAAATATAAGAATTTAAAAACATTATTAATATATATTGGAAAGATAAATAGTAGTATTTTGGCTTCTCATAGAAATATACAATTCAAGGAATTTCCTAAACATTTAAATACGAAAGAAATTATGAAAAACTATCAAATAACATTCTTTCCTGAATATATGTTATTGTCAAAAGAGGAATGTGGTAATGATAATATTCAAGATGGTATAGTCTCATCTACTTTGAAAAAATTTCCATTTTTTCATCAAAAAACTTAATGAAGGAAAAAATTTTGCACTATTTTATTTTTCTTTTTCATTATATTTCTGTATGTATATATTTAACTGGAAAGTTTCAACTCTTTTTTCCTTAATAAAGATAGACTATATTAAAATTTCTTTAATTTTAGCTAAAGGCATTCCATCGGTATTGATTGAGAAAATTATTATAGTAATTTCTCATTCGAATATACCAGTGATTTTATGCGATACGTTCTAAAATGAATGTTGAAGTATATACGAGTAGAACATTGCCCTCACTATTCATTGTCCCTTATCTCATAAACATGATAGACTAAAGACTATAACTGGAAATTTCTTAAATATTTCGAATGAGTTATAAACAAAAGATTTCTTTTTTATTTTAAATGTTTATTTCATTTTTCTATTTCAAAATCTTATTATTTTATGCATTCATTCACTAGAAGATAATTAGGAGTGAAAGTCTAACAGAATTAAAAATTTTGTATAATGATATCGAAAAAATACAAACCAAAAGTATCTTTTTTTCCATAGACATTCAATTCGGATATGTACTTTATGATAGAAAATCTATATTCTAAAAGAAAAAGAAAAAATCTCGTACCAAATCAATGGAAAATTCGTCAATACCAATGCGGCGAATCAATTCATCAATAACTCATTCAAAGATAAGTACTTCTTCATTCAAAGAACAAAATCAGCCAATAAAATCATTGAACGACGTTTAATAATTGATAGAAATTCTGACTTACATGTCCTTAGTCGATATGTCATGAAAAGGCATCTCTCAATCAAATGAAATCGATCTTTACTTATTGTTCCAATGAACAATTTATGCTAAATAATGACTTTTGGACCTATCAAAAATTGCTTAATATTATTATAGATTTCTGAACTTGCATTATTACGGTCAATTATTTCTCTCACTACTAAATCAATTCTTGTGCTATCAGGCCAATTTTCACTATATATATAACAAAACGAGATAGAATGCTCTAGGTTGGTAGCATAAGGTTTATTTAAGTTGTATTTGTATATAAGATGAAAATTAAATTAAATTGTTAATTACTATTCAGTGAATAATTATCGAAAAAGAAAATGTTTTGGAGAAAATTTCTATCTTCTTCTTAGTGTCAACAGATGTCACTCTATG
>JAJEKB010020847.1:938843-973785 GCA_022393335.1 Macrotrachela quadricornifera | reverse complement strand
TTTTTTTAAGAAATATTTCATCTGCATATGTATTTGATGTTATAAATAGAATATGTTTATCTTTTAATGATTGTTCAATAAAATCTTGACAAGATGTTGGTTTATCAAATTGTCGAATTGGTATAAGTATTTTTCGAAATTTTTCTTTTAATATTTTATTTCCACCTGGTAAATTTCCAATACGTTTATCTAACCAAATAAATATTAACGATAAAGATGACATTGATCGACAGTATGTGTTTATTTTTTATATGACAGTTAGTTTCTTTTTTTTCTTCTTCTTTTAAATATTCATCGATAATTGTGGGAAGAAAGAGAAAGAGAGAGAGAGAGAGTGAAAATATTTTTATCTAGAAAGTAATTATTATATTGACTTTTTCATTTAATAAAATCTCGGATTTATTTTTTATTTATAAGATTAATTCTGATAATATAATAAGATTTATTTTTTTTAGAAGAAGATTAAATAGAGATTTATTATTTTAATTAAATTTTCTTGATTACATCACTTTATTAATGACAAAAACATTAGATTTAAAAAAAAAATAAATATTGTTTAATAAATCTAATAAATGTTTTCATTCTATAATCGGACCTGTTTCCTTTTTCTTTCCCGAGTAATAAATACAATTCAATCGTTTTATTCATACTAAATTATATTACTTCCGTTTTTACCGATAAAGGTTAAAAAAGAATAGATTGCACAATGAAATAGGAAATCAAGGTTATTCGCGCGACAAGTTGAATCAAACAATAATAATATTTTAGTTTTTATTTGAGAGAAATTCTTTGAAAAAAAATCAACAAATATATTTATAGCATCAACTGAAGAAATTCTTCCAATTATAAAATAGATTTTGTGAAATAGTAATTAACTTCATTAATAATTTCAATATAATAAAGAACAAATTTATGTTTGAAATTTCAATTGATTTTATTATTAGATAAATGTTTTATTTAGAGATTGATATGTTACATAAAATGAGAGAAGATTTACTATTTAGCGAACATAATAATAATAATATTTTGATAATACTGTTTTTTTTTGTAAGTCCATCTCGCAGCAATAGTGTACTATAAACTCATCAGAAATAGACTTTATCTATATTAGACAATAAGAGGTTCCGAAGACTTTCTATGTGGAATGTTCGAAATTTCTAGAATTTTATGAACATTAGGGCACATAATCTACACATGCGCCTATAGTGCATAAAATTCTGAAAACTCCCAACATTTTGCATAAAATGTCATGAAAATCTATTATTGTCTAATACAGATAAACTCTATTTTTGACGAGCTTTCATTTTATATAAAATTTATTATGACTTCTATTTGAAATAAAGATGCGGGGAGGCCACTACTTTTGGATAATTCTAAGTAAAATAACACTAAACTATGATATAGCATAAAAAGTTTAAAGATTCTTTTTTTATAAAATATATAAATTAATATTTGTCGTTAGAAGATGAATGTTGTTTGTTTTTGTACTTCTACTTCCTTTAAGTGTCAATATACTCATATACTTTCAACATATAGAAATACAAAATATAATAAGACTAATTATAATAGAACAGATCGTGTTTAATAAACTATCTATGAAGATTTCAATAGAAGACATCCAATAAAATGATTATTATTCTACTCATTAGTGCATCATCTAAATGCATCTGATATTCATCGATTACTTTTCATACATGATGCAGATACTGGAAAATTTTTCTTTTTATATTTTATTTCTAATCAATTTGAATGCATCAGTAACACGATTTCGTTCAAAGGAATTGTGGTCTTGACGGTTTTTGGACTAGGATGGATGGCACACTCTTTCAAAAAGAACTAGTCATGACACATGTAGATGAAAATTCAGACTAATCCTGACTAGTGTTAAAGGCGTTTGACATCAACTAGTTTCTGATTGTGTAGTGAATCGATGAGACTCAATCTGTGATTTAGATCAAAAATTCGCAAATCGCCAACTTATACCACCTCGTTTCACTAAGGGTGGTACGAAGTTTTGACTATTCGTCCCATCTCGTTACGATTCAAATTTTGCAGCATATATGTTAAATCTCTAATAACATCTATCAGGCTTCTTACAAATATTTGCAAAATGTTAACCAGCTTATTCAAACATAATTGTGTTGTGTTTTTGACACACTTTTTTGGTCAATTATCTCGGAAGTTCTAATACCTAGAAAGTCCGTTCGAACGCTACTCAATGTAGCTCAGTGTTCTATCTATTGCATGAAAACGAAGTTTCTACGTGGAACTCTCGAATTTTCAGAAAGGTTTTTGTATTGTATAACGTTGTTATAGCAATATCGATCAAGTTGTAGTTTGACAATATCTCAATGTAGAGAAAAGGAGAAAAGTTATTCTTTGGCTAAAAGAAAGATCTTACTTGGTAGTTAACAAAATATTTAATAGTAAGGATACAAATCTAGATATTAAAGTGTATCTTTACTTTCAAAGTAATTCAGAGTGAAACAGAAAAATTCGTGATTAAAAAAATGGCAATTACTGTTATACTCTACAACATACTACACACGTTTATTTTAATTTATGAAATAAATAGTTCATGACCGAAATGAAGTGTTATGTGAACAAGACGAAATCGTGACGGCAAAATCCAAGTAATAGTCTTATTATATATTTTTACGTTTTACTTTTTGTAACTATGAACATATATCAAATGCATTTGATTTCATATTTCTAAATCAAGCAAATACTAATCATTACATGTAGTTGAAAAGATATATACCAAGAATTTCTTTTTATGTTGAGTTCTTAGGAAGGCAGGACGGGGTAAGGCGATGATGAAGTAACTTTTCAGCTGAGTCGCAGACCTCTGATATAAACACTTTTTCGTTCATTGTTTTACATGACAGACATATGAATGAAAATACAGATAAATATGAACAACGGAGCTGGTCGCTTGATCAATAAATAGTCATTATTATACTATGTTATATAAGGAATCAATATTCGTCATTCAAATATCACTCAATTAAATAGGAGAAGTCATTCTCTTATTTATGGGCTCCAGTTAGAAATAGCATAGGGATTCCAAAATTCTCTTTTTTTTATCATCTTCAATTAAATACTTCTCATTCCAGTTTAAATTATGATTGATTACTGGTTAAATGACTCTTTCTATTTCATATATCATAGCTGTTAAATTAACAATCAATAACAAAAGTAGTATATTTTTTTGGAAGATGTGAGAATAAATGCTTTTTATTCTTTAACTTTATTTAGTGTTAAATTGATGCATGTAGTTCGCACGAATTCGAGTTAAACAGACTTTTTTGTTGAAAAAAAACCAGTGTAAAGATCTCTATGTACCTACTTATATACTTACATTGTCTTATTACTATTCGCTTTCGCACCTTCAAAACTCAGAGTTTCTTTCGTCGCGCACACGTACATATAAATATCCATCTATATTCATTCTTTTATTTCTCTCAGATGAAATCGTGAATTAATCAACAAAAAATCAATAGCTAAAATAGATAAGGTTTATTCATCAGTTAAATCCATTCACTTGATGGGATTTCAATTGTGAATCGTTGTACTCGATCATTACCATACTCAGCAACATAGAGATTACCATATCGATCAAAAGACAATCCCATGGGATAATTGATTTGATTTGCTTGTGTTCCTTCATCATTTCCACCAACGATCACATCTCCTTGTTTTGCTCCTTTAGCCCAACGTACAATTCGATGATTCAGTGAGTCAGCTACATAAACAGTACCCAATTGATCAACTACTACTCCATGGGGATAATACAATTGTGTCAGATTGTCTCCTTCTCCTTGACCACCAGCGACAACGATACCTTCTTTTGCACCTTCTATCCATTTCATCACACGATGATTATCATAATCAGCCACAAATACAGAATGCTCATGATCAACGAATATGTAAGTAGGACCATCGAATTGATCGAAGCGATTTCCTTCGCCATTTCCACCTGCCACAACTGTTCCTTGTGATTCGCCTAATTGATATCGTCTTACTTCAGAGTTCTTCTTTTCAGCGATATAGAGATAACCATTTTCACCCATTGTCAAACCCTCGCAACCGACATCCGAGATAATGGTTTCCCCACTTTTTCCATTTTGACGAGGCCATCGGACTATTCTTTGATTTCCCCAATCAGCAATAATGAGGTTATCTCCCTGTTTATCTATAACTACATCTTGTGGGGCACACAATTGTTGAGAACTATATCCTTGTCCATGTCCACCCGCTACTATTTGTCCATTTGGTTCACCTAATTTCCATGCCACAATACGGTGATTATCACAATCAGCAACATAAACGGTTTGATCATCATCCACACATAAACCCCAGGGTTTAGAAAGTGCTGGATTTTGTCCTGCTACTATCTGACCATTCTGGTTCCATTTCGCATTTGGAGGAATATCTGTTAAACTCGCACGGAATGGTACTAAAAATAAAGAAAAGTATCATCATGAAAATGAATCCTTTATTTTCTTTGAATTATTATAAAAGAATATGAATGCAAAGAAGAAATTTTCATGATGTTGTTTTCTTATCCTGTTTGATATTATTGAGAAAATTTTAGAGAGAATTTTTAGTTAGTGTGAGGAAGTGTACTGTTATAACATGCTTTACTAATGTCTAGATCGATCATTTCTCATAAAAACAAAAAAATATCTATTTCACTATAACTGAAAATCAATTGGGAAGGAACTTTTTCTTCATGCAAGTTGTCTTGTAAAGTCCTTGGAGGACATATATAGAATATTGTCAAGTATCACATATTGAAATAATTATAGAAAAATATAGAAGATTTTAGAAAATTTAAAACATGTTTCATCTAACTAGAGAATTATGTTAAATATTAAACAAAATTAGTTTCAGTTGCATATATTTTATTTAATCCTATTTTATCTCTTCATTTTGTAGAGTTTAGTGACAGTAAGTTTTTTTTTTAGAATAGAATTTGAAAAATCGATAAGAATATATTCATGTAATCGAAATACTACCACTGATTAGTCATTATTATTCACCGGTATCACGGATTCAAATTACTTTGACAATAAGTATAATTAACTTACTTGAAGTATTTTGATTTGATAGTTTTAAAGTAGGAGACATTGCATTCACAACTGATGGCAATATTTCATTATTATCATTATCATTATTATCATCGATTTCAATCAAATGTACAACATGTGAACCATTAGACTGTTCTAAAGCATTACTTTTGACACGAAATTCCGTTCCCATTCGTAGAATAATTTCATCTTCATTTTCATATTCTGTATAACCAGAAACTTTTTTTCCATTCATAGCTTCAATTAAGAAAAGAGTTGAATTTGCATTATCACCGAGAAAATTTTTGATAACATCAACTGATGATGAACATGAATTAACACTCCACCATGTCACATGCTGATTTTTAGTAAAATTTTTGCCAATATTCAGAGGAATGCCTCGCCATATAACTTCCTTAACAGTAGGTAATTTATCTAATGCTGTGTCAAATAATTTTAAATATGGAAACCATATTTTCAATGCTTGTCTATCTTCTGATCGTAATGCTTTATTTAATACATTATATAAAGTAGTGTCACCCCATTCCATTGTATAAATATAAATAGCAGCTGATTGATCTTTTGATAGTCCATGTTCTGATGGAAAACGACAATGTTTTTTAGCTATCTTTATGTAATATGGTAATTCATCAATCTGAGATTCGATAGGTTCAAGTGCTTTTTCAATCGAAACGAGTTTTGCACTGCGATAACCATAAATAGGTGGAAGTCGTTTAGATGGAATATCAATATCACCAAAGCGATTCATTATATAAATATTTTATATCGTATAAAAAGTTAATAAAGATACGATAATTATGAATCTGAAATAGTCGGTAAAAATGTTTCAAATTTATTTAATTATAAAAAAATAATTATACACCAAATATATTATTATTTCTAAATAAAGATATGAAAATGAGATGTTATTTTCTTCTGATAGTGTGCTCCTGATACTGATAAGAGGAACATTTAAGAAGAAACATTAATAAAAAAAAAACTATAAAAATCCTCATTCATTTTGCATCTTAATAATTCGTTATTAAATTATTTTTTTTAATATTCTTAACTGCGCATACTAACATTATTAATAAAATAAAACAAAACAAAAGCATTATCACTTACAAAACATCAACAAGTGTTGAATAGCTTTTTCTAATATACAGAATATATTAGATCGTTGTGAAAACAACATAACTCTTAGCAATATACCGTTCGGCTGAATGTTATATTTTAATGAAAATACATATAACACTAATGAGGAAAAATGCCCAAGTGATTAATTGCTTTTGAGTCGCGATTATGTGCATCATGTAGTCTCTAATGGTTCCTGAATACTCTGAAAAGGATTAGGATCTTTATGCTTATTAGTACCGAGATGCTGTATGTTTAGGGTATTAGTAAAAGATGCTTTAACCCACTCTAAGCACCGTTTAATTCGAATATGTTATTAATAGATAAACCTTTAAATTTTCTACTCAGGAAATCCCACTCTAAGTCATTTTCATCCAGATCTCAACGAGAAGAATAATTTTCGATAGATATAAATTCCCAAAGTTACTTTTCGATGTATCAACTTATATAACTTCACATTATATCCTTTCTACTATTCAATGAATTATTCATTCAGTTAACATACACTATCATTACACATATATGATTAGTCAATTGGATATTGTACCTGAGCTGCACAATAAATCATATTTCTTCTTCTATTCGTTTCTTTTTATTGCATTCTCTATTCTCTTGCACATGAAAAGTGACTTTGTAATACAAGAATACAAAAAATATTTTACTTTACATGTATGTTTGGGCAGGACACAATAAATACATAGTTCTAAAGAATGTTTTAGTGTCTTGATCATGTTCCTAATGAAATGGAAAGGATGTTAAAATGTAGTAGTTCACCAAGCAATAACATTTGCACACTAACATGCAAAAAAAATATATTTTTTTCGTATTCTTGTATTACCAAGACACTTTTCATGTGCAAGAGAATAGAGAATGCAATAAAAAGAAACGAATAGAAGAAGAAATATGATTTATTGTGCAGCTCAGGTACAATATCCAATTGACTAATCATATATGTGTAATGATAGTGTATGTTAACTGAATGAATAATTCATTGAATAGTAGAAAGGACATAATATTAAGTTAAATAAGTTGGTATATCGAAAAGTAACTTTGGGAATTTATATCTATTGAAAATTATTCTTCTCGCCGAGATCTAGATGAAAATGGCCTAGAGTGGTGTCTCCTGAGTGGAGAATTTAGAAATCTGTTCATTAGTAACATCTTCAATTTAAACGGCGCTTGGAGGGGGTTAGAGCATCTCTTGCTAATACCCTGTATTTTTAAAAAAAAGGCGTAGTTTCTCTCAGGAATATTCGAAAGATTGATTTTCGAATTTCTATTTTAGACTTTGCATAGAGATAGATCTTTATGAAAACCGTTTGTTGCGAAAGTTTCAAATACTTTGATTGCTCCTATCCTGAAAAACCAATATGAAATCCGCTCGTATATATGAATTTATCCAATGAAATAATTATTTTTCATAAGTCATGTACTTTTTTCAAAAATAGAAGTGATTAATATACGTTGACAGTACGCTGCTGGTGACGAACATTTCTATTGGACAGCACTAGATTCAATCAGCCTTGTTTGCTGTGTATACTACTCAAAATAGATGGAACAACCGACTGAAACTTCGAAAGAATCTCTCACTACTTGATCGTTGACAGTAGTGTTGCAAGTCAACATAATTGTATCCATTAATTTGAATCTTTCCTCTTATGTTCATTAGTGTTGCGATTGACACATTATACACTGACAATAAGATGGTCGTCGAGTAGGGTAACTTGGGTACTTTTATTTCTTTTAATCATAAGAAAGGCAACAGAAATACGTATGTCACTCGATAATCATATCCAATTTATTTTACAACACTTTTTAAATTAGTTTTGTATTACAATTGTCGTTGTCTTTAATAAATCTAAAATAAAGTAGCCTTTTCATCACTCGCTTTATGTTGCATTAACGAAACAGATACTAGTATACGTATTCAAGCATTACCTGTGTTGTTACACCCATTTTATAAAGTTATTCATGCATAATGAAAACGGCAACATGTATGTACGAGAACGAAAGAGAAACAATTTTTTTTCATCGTTCTATCCGTCTGTCGAATTGCAACCATATGAATACAATCAATACGTTGATATTAATTTTATTCAAATAAAAGAAGAGAAATGCAGTAATAGTCAATGTATTTTTGTTTTTCTTATTCTTAAGCAATCGTCATTCATAGTACCCCCAACTGAAAGCTGATCGAAAATTATACAAATTCACTTAAAATACAAATAAAAAATAAATTATACATTTCTCTTCTTTAATATTATTCATCGACAAATTTTTTGTCAAATATGCTATTGAGAAAATATCGATTTTTAAGAATACTAACCCCTTTTCTCTTGACATATTCCATCACGTTAAACACGAAATAATATGATAAGGAAGACAGCATATAAACAAGAATGTGAAGTAACAGATTAGAAAGAATTACTCTTAAAAAAGAATAAATCATGCTGTCTTTGATTCTATATAAGTGAAGACTATATCGTTTACTATAGATTCTTCTTATTTTGGATGAAGCACGATCTAATTAAACTTATTTGTATTGTATTTAAAAGAAGTGAAATACTTGATTAATTAGTCTTTACTCAATTAGATTAGGAGATCTCATTCAAGTTCATATATATACATAAGAATTAACAGTCACAGATGAAGCATTGATTGGCAACAAAGTGTATTACCAACTAATGATGTGCAATTCAATACGCCAATGTTTTCTTATCTGCAATTGGTAATTACTGGAGCTATTTACTACTAAGACTACTTGCACAATAGATGCTTAACGACTAAATGTTTTAGCCTTGCCTGAGATTACGAGTTCTTCAAAAAATAGGAAAAATATAGGTATGTATGTTTTCTTCTCAAAATGCTACCTATGTAAACTTGCAACTCGAAATATTCGTTTGATAGAGTTAACTTCAACAGCTAGATTTTGCTTCAACACACACTGATGGCCAACAGTTCCTCACTATGCTAAGATTTATCGATATTTCAAGTTGTTAGCTTGGAATTTTGATTGCATATAGGTAGCGAGAAACGTTGGTCCTTTTCTGAAAGAAGAAATATCTATCGTTGTATGCTCGCGAAGAAAATCCATTTCGAAACCGTGGATGTTGCTCCTAGGAATGGACGATTTTAATCTCAACTTGGAGCTACACTCTGAACAAAAAAGACATTTTACCGAACGTCAATTTTACCCAAGTTTAGTTTTTCCATTAACAGTATACCAGTTACTTATCTCATGTTTGTATTATCTTAATTATTGCTCTACTATATAAATAAAAATTATGCTAAAGACAAAATTTTTACAATGACCTCACATTTATCCCGCTCAACATGCAATATTTTTGAGAAAAGGATACCGCATTTGAATCATTATTAAAATTCAATTATTGTTTACTAGTTTTTATTGATATTTCATAAATGGATTATTGAAATTTAAAATATAATCTTTTCATAACGCTATTATAGCGATCCTAATGAAATACTATTTTGAGAATAACTTCATGTATATAAAAGAAAAAAAAATTCTTCTGTTTCCCATAGAAAGATTATACAGGATAGTTTAAATAATATTTGAGAACGGAGGTCAGAGCTTCATATTAAAATACATACATAGTTTCAAAGTACGATGAAACATATTGTAATGAACAAAGCTATAACTAATGCTTAGTGTATATATTTTAAAGATATAGAGAAACGAACTTCTGAATGATGAAATATATTTTCTTACCTTATATCTGAAGTATTGAATCACATAGAAAAATCAATATACAAATAATCAGACGTACTTACGATGACAATTAATACTGAAATATATTCAAGTTGTTTTTATGTATATTAGAAGCAAGTTATGTTACGTATTTATATTCAATGAAGTTAGTTGGTTTTTTTTGTAAGTAATGTTTGTTTACTTGAATGAATCAATCGTGCTATTTCATACACGTCATGATGAGTACGACAGATGAATATTTTTTATGTTGTTTTTTTTCCTGAATATGAGTCGATATTTTGGATTAAGCACCTGCTTCGACTCTTGTGGGCCGTTCCTAGACATCTCATCATTTTTTTCATATAGTATAGGTAAAATAGGAAAAGTAGTCGAAATATATAGGTCGAATTGGAGCACATTTATGCACTCAGAATGCCACATAAGGTGTTACTTTACTAGAAAACAAGACTATCGCTGTTTCGTAACTTATTGGACATGTAACGTTTGAGTGAATACATTGTTGAGATCGAAGTCAGATCTCTAAAGAATCCGTCAGTTTTCGTTTTTATGATGACAAGATATACTCTTAAATTTTGAGTGAAACTCAGCAACGAGAGAATCTAGTGTTCTGTTGATCATTCCAGTTATCTCATCACGTCTATAAATAGGAAGAGAGATCAAATTCATCGAAAGTAAATCCAAATTAAAAAATAAAGAATTGTCTCAGCTGAGTCAAACAGCATATGTCGTCAAGTCAATGTGAAAGATCGACATGTTTATTATGCATCATATGTATTGCGTGATGTTGCGTTACAGATAGCTGTTGTCGTACGTGACCAAATTCGTATACTGTGTTATAATGCTGTCACTTATGATCAATCACATCCGAACAATGTAAAAAGACAGATAGATAAATACTCAAACATTACTCTACTTAATATGATAAAAGGGCAAATTAAGTCTTCGAATTTTTCTGTCATTCATGAAGCTTGCTTTTTAACCAATTGTCCTGAAATCACTCTTGTACATAGTTAATGATCTATGTAAACAAAATCATAAAAAATTGATGAATAATCATGATTATTCGTTTATTGTCCCGATATAATTATTATCATTTTATCTCTTGCAGCAATGTAGATTTCTATTAAGTAATTATTCTCATACCATTTCTTTTATTTTTATGTATATTTTTTTCAACAGTCAGTTATTCTTAATAGAATCATCATTAGTTAGCTAATTTCAGAGAATTCTGTAGAAAACAAGCAAACATAAATACACAAAGTAGTTAGTAAAACAATGCATAACTATCATCACATGTCGATCGGTACAATTTACAGTATATGCGTATCACCATCTTGACCTCTTCTGCACTCTCATTATCGTTCTTTATTAATTTAAAATAATTTTAATCCAAATAAATCATATAAAATAAACATATCAAATTTAAAATCGATTATATTTTTTTAATGAAAAAGTTCGATCGTCGAAAAAAAAATTTATTACTTTATCTTTACGAAAATATACAGTATAACATTCATATAACTCCAATTTTTATTTTGCTGATCCACTTTTTATACGATATTTCAATCCTTCGAACTAGTTTTATTGAGATTTCTAGATATGAATTATGTTTTTTATTTATTTAGAGATTGACACATTGTCAAATCTATTTATTTAATTTTAACATTCATTCCATAAAGTAAGAGAAGAAAAAATAAGTGTATTTGTCATAATGTTGTATATATATTGAAAGAAAATAAATTTTATTTATATAATCTATCTTGATATTTGTCAAATGCTTGAAGAATATTTTGATAATGTTCAAGTACATATTCATATTGAGTAGTTAAATATTTTTTTCGTTTATCAGGATCAGTTGCTAATGCTTCAAGTGCTGGATCAGATAATTGAAGACGACGACGTTTATCAAACTATTTAAAAAAAAATAAAAAGTTTATTTATTTTTCGAAATAAATAAATAAATATACTTGTAATGGTTCATAAAGACGTCGTTTAACAGCTAAACGAAAACGTTTCATTTGTTTATCATCATTCTTATTAATATATTTAAGAAGACATAATTCATAAACACGTCTTGTTTCTTGCTAAAAAAAAACAAAAAGTATTTGATTAATTCTATAAAATTTCAAGAAAAAGAAAATATTACTTTAGTTAATTTACATATATCATGTGCTTGTTCAATCATTTCTTTTGTTAAACGTTCATTTTTAATTATTGATTCTTTTGAAAATAAATCAGGTAAATATTTATAACATAATTCAAATGAAACAAGATCACGTAATGCAACAAATTCATCTGATGGATCTTCAGCTAAATAAAAAAAATAATAATATTAATTAAATTTATTCATATATATATATATAATACCTGTTATATCTTGAACACGAGAATCTTTTCGTAAATCATTATAAACAGCTGTTAAAAGTCGTCGTCCATGACCTTTTCGTTGGTATGGTGGTAAAACTAATACTTGACTAGAAAGAAGAAAAAAAAAAGATTTAAAAAAAAACTAATATTTTTTTTTTCCTCACCTAACTCTTGGTCGTTTTTTATCTGGATAAGCATAATAAAGATAAACAGTTATAAAACCAATAGGTGTATAACATAATTGTCCATTATCATTTTGATATTGTTCATATAAAATATATATAATCCAATTTGAATCATCTTTATCAATTGTTGATGCAGCATCAATAAAAAAAACCAGAAATGTTTCAAGACGTGAATACCATTCAATAAATTTTTTATCATCACAAAAATTTTGATTTATACGATTAATTAAATATGTTGTTAATTTATCTTCTTTTAATTCATATGTTAAAATTTGTTCACCAAATGTTATATATTCATCTTCATTTTTTAATTTAGATAAAAATAAATCTAAATTTATTGTTGTTGTTGTTGGTAACCATTTATTTAATGATTCAACAATATCATCAGCCTTAAAAAAATAAAATTATATAAAAAATATTTGTGAAAATTTCATTACTTTAAATTGTTGATATTTTTTTGGATTAAGTTTTTCATCACAATCAATACTTAAATAAAAATGAAGTGATGATGATAAACAATATATATTAATATGTAAATTTTTATATCCAAATATTCTTTCACTAAAATAAAAATAATCGATTTGATATTTTTTCTTTTGTATTTAATTTACTTTTCTCCAAAAATTTGATGTGTAAATTCAGGTGCAAATTCAATTTCATCATTATTTATATCTTTTTCCGATCGAACTAAAAAAGTAATAATAAACAATTAATTTCTTTTGTTTTAATAAACTAACTTATTTTAAATGAAATAACTTCATTAGCAGAACAATCATATGCTCGTAATGGAGCAGGAAGAAGAACACCTAAAAAAAAAAAGAAAAATTCGATTTCTTTTATTATTAAAATATCTATATACTTTGTTCAGTTAGATCCATTTGATATTATTATCTGAATAAAAATAAAAAAAAAAAAGAAATAAAGAATAGAAATGAAAAGAAAAATTGTTAACACATTAATGCATTTAGAGAATAAATCTTATTGGTTTAATTTTTTGAACCATATATATTCTTTTTTCTTTCATTAATATTCAATTAATCTTGTTTTGAATAAGAAAATAGAAAACGAATATTATGTCTGATATAGAAAATCTTTGTTTAACTATTGAAAAACGTCCAGATAATAATTCTATAGGACGTTTAACTTATTTATTAAATACAGATGAAACAATAAATCATGAAAAAATTCTTAATCAATGTGGAAAATATTTAAGTGGAATAAATTTAGAAGAATTTTTTGAAATGATTTATAAAAAAGGACAAATAAATATTATTGAAAAATATCTTCAATATGTTGATGATATAAGTGAAAAACAATTAATACAATCATTAAATTTAACATTTGATTATTTATTATTAATATTATCAAAACGTTATGATTATTGGTCATTAACAAATGCATTTAAATTATATTTAAATTCATCAAAATCAGTTGAATTAGGTGAACAACTTGTTTCATATCTTATTCATTTTCAACAACCAATATCATCAATTATTGATTGGCTTTGTGCATTAATTGATGCACATTTTTCATCATTTGTTCTTGCTAAATGGAATAAAATTAATTTAGTTGAAAAATTTGTTCAAGATCGTTTAAATACATATGATCTACTTCAAGGTCTTAATACAATAAAAAAAACAACATCAACAACAACAACAAATAAAAAAACTCTTGATAATCTATATACTCTTCAAAGGATTCATTTTAAATAAAAGAATAAAATCTTTTCTTCTTGTTTATTTGTTTCTTCAGAATAACATATACACTTTTTTTTTTTCATTTTTCATTTTTCATTGATGAGAATTCAAATGAGATGATGAAAGTCTAACTTCCACTGCAGGTGACTTACGAATAGACATAAAATCTTATTATAAAACCAAATTACTTTTTTCTTTTTTTTTCTTTCTTTCTTTTCTTCCGTTTCTTTCTGCTATAAAGATACCATTCATTTTCCTTTCTTTTTTTTTTTTTTTCTTCTGTTCTGTCATATGTGTTTATGACTTATTATAGATGGTATAGAGTTTGTCGTTCTAGTCAATGGTTGGTGCAATGGGAACTCGTCGTTTGTCGACAAATGTTGTTCCCCGTGAAAAATGGTCTATAAAATCTTTATTCTATCCACAATTTGATTCATCTACAATAGAAACAAAATATATATTAAATTATTTAAAAAAAATTTATCCATCAAGTCATCGTTTACTGGTCATCATTTTAATTAGTCATGCATTAATTAATTCAATTGAAATATTATTATTTAATTCAATATCAAAACAATCGAAATTAATACATTTAATTTTATTAGCAATCAGTATTTGTTTAAATATTTTATCATTAATTATAATAAATCGTTTACAAAATCGTATTTTATCAAATATAATATCATTTATATGTTTATGTCCATTAGCTATTTTAAGTTGTTTATATCCATTAGAATGTCACATTTATTTGTTAATTATATTAATATATACATTAGCAAATTTTTCTTTAGTTATATCAATTTTATTATCAATTTTAATTACAATAATTATTACATTTTTAACATTAAAAATACGAATACGTTTAGTATTATTATTAATAATAAATATTATTGGAATTTATTTAAATCGTCTTATGGATATAACAATGCGTTCATCATACAATCAATTATGTAAAAGTAAGTTTTTCTATATTTCAATTAAAAAAAAGAAAATTTTTTGTTCTTTATTAATAGATGCAAGTGTTCGTGATACATTATTAACCGAACATACATTATTATCAAAAATGATTGATTCATTAATGCCACGTAAATATTCTAATGTTATAATGAAAGATTTTGATGTATTTCGTGAACGTGTACAAAATGTAAATGCATCAAGACAAAATGATGATGATATACAAATGACTGTTTTTCGTCCATTACATATTGAAAGAATGAAAAATGTATCGATTTTATTTGCTGATATTGTTGGTTTTACTCATATGTCATCAAATAAAACAGCATCGCAATTAGTATCATTATTATCTGATTTATATGGACGTTTTGATGATTTATGTGTGCAAATGTCATGTGAAAAAATAGCAACATTAGGTGATTGTTATTATTGTGTTAGTGGTTGTCCTGAACCACGTAAAGATCATGCGAAATCTTGTGTTTTAATGGGTTTAGCTATGATAAGTGCAATTGAAGAATTTGATCAAGATAATAATGAACAAGTTGATATGAGAGTTGGTGTTCATTCAGGTTCAGTTAATTGTGGTATTGTTGGTACAAGAAAATTTAAATTTGATATTTTTTCAAATGATGTTACATTAGCTAATAAAATGGAATCAACTGGAAAACCTGGTAAATAAATATAAATCTAAAAATATCTTATTTATTTATTTATTTATTTATTCTTAAAAGGTTTCTTTTTTTTAATTAAAAATGTATAAATATGCTCTTTGCTCGCTCAGCTAGAATATTTGTTTGCTTGTTTTATAATATTTAATTATTTTAGGTTTTGTTCATATAACAGAAGATACTCATTTATTACTTCGAACAGATGAATTTCAATTTGAAGAAGGTCCAGCATATATATTACCAAACAAAGGTTAGTTAGATTTTTTTCTTTTTTAATATTATTTAACGTACTGTTGGTTTTTTTTTAGATCGAATTGTTACATATTTTATTCGAAAAAGACAATTAAGTCATCGAATAACACAAAAACCACCACATATGACATTAGCAACTGCTGCAGCTGTTGCTGTTGCATCAGGTGTTCCACTTTCAGTACCTTTAAATGAACCAAATAATATTCCAAATCAATCGGAAACAACAGTAAATTTAATTTTATATTTATTAAAAAAAAAATTTTGTTTTTATTTATTTAAAGATTGTTACAAGTCCATTATTAGAAGAAGTTGTACAAGCTCGACGTGCAACTGTATCAGAAGAAGAAGTACCAAAAGATTCTGAAAATATTGAAAATGTTGATAATATAAATAAAGAAACATTTGAAAATGAAGAAAAAGAATTAGTTATGGCATTTAATCTATTAACATTAAAATATAAAGATAATCGTTTAGAAAAAAATTTTTTAAATCATATTGGTCCACATTCATTATTAATTGTTGAAGTTATATTATCATTATTATCATTATTATTTATTTATATTTATTTTATTCCAACTAATATACGTACATCAATTATAATGGGAATAATAATAAGTATAAAATTTATTTTAACAATTATTTTAATACGTTTTTATCATATGATTCTTCATTGGTGGATTTTAAGACATTTTATAGCTTCTTTTTATCTTTTATCTCCTTTGATTATTATTTTAATTCAATATCCTGATTATTATCCTACAAGTTTACCAGTTTTTATTCTTTTTATTTCAACATATCTTACCTTAGGTGCATCTTTATCTCATTTGATCAAAATTCTTATTGCCATTTTATCGATTTCAATTTATCTTCCTTTGATTATTTTTAAACAACAAATTTCAAGTTTGTTTAAATTAAAAAAAAAAAAAAAAATTTTTTTATTTGAAATTAAATAAAAATAAAATGAATTTTTTTTCTTCTTTTTTTAGAATCAATAATTGTGGATATAAGTGTTTGTATATTAATTTCATTAATAGTTTTATATGGAATAAGTCGTCAAGTAGAAGTAGCTCGTCGTTCACAATATCATGTTGTTCATAAATCATCGGAACAACAAAAAGAAATGGAAAAAGAACGTGAACGTGCTGATTGGCTTTTAAGAAATATATTACCGGAACATGTTATTGAACCATTACGTGTTCAAAGATCATATTCACAAAATCATCCATGTGTTGGGGTTTTATTTGCATCATTAATTAATTATCATGTTATGTATGAAGAACAATATGAAGGTGGAAAATTTTATGCAAGAATATTAAATGAATTTTATGGAGATATTGAAGAATTATTTCTTGAACCAAGATTTTCTAAAATTGAAAAAATAAAAACTATTGGAGCAACATATATGGCTGCATCAGGTTTACAAATATGTTCAGAGGATGATGCTTCATTAGGTAAAAATAAAAGATTTTTATTTTTTTTAAAAAATAAGAAATTTCCTTTTTGTTTTTTTAGATGCAGTTTATGATCTTGTTGAATTTGCTTTAGCATTTCAAGAAACAATGCATAGATTTAATGAAGCACTTTTAAATTTTGCTTTTGAACTTCGTATGGGTTTTAATTTTGGACCGGTTACAGCTGGTGTTATTGGTACAACGAAATTGTTTTATGATATATGGGGTGATACAGTTAATGTTGCTTCAAGAATGGATTCAACTGGTGAAAAAGGCGAAATACAAGTTCCCGAACATGTTGCCGAGGCTTTAAAAGATAAATATAAATTTGAATTAAGAGGAGAAATTGACGTTAAAGGAAAAAGTCGTATGACAACATATTTTCTTAAACCAAAATAAACATTGAACAGTGATTCATGTAACTGTAGAATAGAATTTCATTTTTTTCTTTTTCTTTTTCTCTTTTATTCTCTTTTTTCTTTTTTGTCATATTAACACAGAAGACAATTATATTGAATTATTTCATCAATAATTTTTATCTTACAGAATACGTTTTTTTTTTTTGTTTTTATTCAAGGAATTAGTAGTAGTAGAAGAAGAATGTTATGTATTTGCATTAAGCAACAACAAGAAGAAGAAGAAAGAAAAGTCTGACATGTATGCATTTTCATGGCAAATGACAAGAAACCCTATATCCATTGTATTAGAGAAAATGAGTTTTTTTTTTCTTTTTTTCGTAGCCGGATGTCAATCATCGTAAAGCAGAAAACATATGCCGTCAATCAACATCCGTTCTTGTTCTAATACAAAATGAAGGGATGTTTTTTTCGTCTTTGACAATGTCATCAAATATTCTAAGATCAATGAAAGATTAGTTTTTATGATGAAACAATATGGCTCTTTTTTTTCTTTCTTTTTATGAACAAAGAAAGAAAGAAATCCGAATGGATTTAATTATTCTCATGAGATATCATTATTTTCTCATCATTGAAATTGATACTGACAGATATTGATGTTGAATAATAATTCAATCAATTATCATTTATCACTTCATTATTATTTAGTTGAATTTTTATGCTGATTGAACAAAACAATAGATAGCTTGAGGTGAAAATTAAATAATGATCTGCAATTTTTACTATTTCAGAGAAAATACAATAAATTGTTAATCAATATAATTATGTCATGAAAAGGTATAGGAAACAAGAGTTGTAATACGTTCGCATTCAAGATCTATTTGTATAATTAAATATGTCAACTAACTTTATGAGGTAAGGCGAATTTATTCATATCTTGATGAATCAAAGAATACAAAGTGTAATATTATTAATCTTTTGGCTCCCGGTGACATATACATGTGTCGTTGAGAGAAGGTTGTCTATTATTGGTGTATTTCGTTATTTATCAATGCTTCGAGTACAGATACTTTTATAAAGATGTACGAGTTTATTCCGTAACCCTTTCGATTTCAAATACGGTATATTAGTTAAATCGCTACAATGCAAATTTATATTTTAAAAAAAGTATCTATTGGAAAAATAGCTGAATTAGTGAAGCGATCATTGTACTACTGATTGATGCGTTTACAAATATGATTGTCACTGTGCGCTTGTACATATGCCTAGTAGATATGTTGCAAGTGAATATGATAATACTATCAACATTTCGAATGTATATATTATCAAATGTGTTTATCTTATACAATTACCACTTAACGAAAAAGACAAGTATGATAGCAATTGTATTATCCTACTGCATATATCATGACAAGAGTAGATTTTGTTTTAAAGAAATGAATTTAAATTGTATTATATACTTAGAGAAACTATCAGAAAAAAATCTTAAAATAAATATAGCAGACGAGAATAGAAAATGATTTCAAATAATCAATCATAGACTAATTTGTATTCTACAACTTAGAGAATGTTCTAGAATTTTTGACGTATTTTCCATAATAGAACAAATATTATAATCTATTTTTGTCTTTCTATGTTTAGACACACTATCAACAAATGTCATCTGATCAAGATAAAAAAACAAACATCATTTATGTTTTCCATTGATTGTATTAATATTAATATATGTATCAACACTCAATGATGAAAAACAATATACCTTCGTCAATCAACAATATTTTAAAATATCTAAAAAGATTAATTATTTAAATACACTTTTAGTTTAAAATATCGATTATACGTGATGTTATAGTTGATGGACTCTTACTCATATTGACTTTTCTATCCATTAGTATAGACACAATTATTCTATTAATATTCACGACAGGTTTAAATGCAAAATACTATTCAAATTGATTTGTGCAATTTCAATCACAATATGTGAAATATTAAAAATAACCTTGTTAAAACTATGAATAATTTTTTATTTTTAGAAAAGTTTTTTTAGAGATGTTAATAATTTCATTTTTATAGTTCCGGCTGCAGTAAATGATGTAAAAATCATCTAACTTAAAAAATCTGATATACTTTTGGAACCAAAGGAGAACAAATTGATTTTTCTGGTAGAAATCACTAGAAATCAATGAAAGCCGATATCAGTATAAGTGGGAACTCTCTTTCATATGGCTCGAATAATCTCATGTTTTGTCCTTGCAATAGTGAGGACCTAGTGTTGTTCTTATGAATACAGAGTTTCTACTAGAAGTCAGTCTATTTCCCCTTGTCTGGAACAAAAGATGTTCCTCATTATTCGAAACATATCGATACTAAGCTTCCGATTTTTAACAGTTTTAAAAAATAGTCATCAAGAAAATATTCCTTGATTCATAATACATTGTCTAGTTTAGACGTAGGATATCGAATTTTGTCGAACGAGCTAAAGTTCTGGTAATATATGATCACTGAATTCGGTTTGGTACTTTCTGGAATGTGTTTCGGCTATTCACACTATTTCACATTGAAATCCATACACTACATTCATGGATTTCTAGTCAAATTTATTAGGTGAAAAACGATCGAATTTGATTGATATAATCTGTTCGTATCGGACGTGTTCTGAGAATATCTATTACTAGAAAATCAACAGAATTCATCGTAGACTATTTCTGAAAGGAATTAATATGTTTTTGTAAGGGATAATTATTGTCCTATTAATCAAATACAATGGAGTGTAAAAAAGTTGCTAATATACATAAGTATTTTGTCAAACCATATTTGTGAAGTACATAAATAGATTCTACTGAAACTTCCATCGATAATTAAGAAGATATTATAGATTATAGTGAGAGCAAGACTTTTCCAAAAGTATGACTCCATAGACCAACAGATATTGTGATTTAAATGTGCATTCCTTTTCTACCATATCGAATGATCATTTTGCACTACCGAAACTAGAACAATTGTCTAGTTATGAAAATCGTCCTTATAGAGAAGGTTTCTGCCAATAGTATCTAACGTAATGCAAATAAGCTTTAACCATAAGACATATTAGAAATAAATGGCACATCATGATCTGTCAGACTTTCAGCACAAATGGTGGTCCCACTTAACTTTCATATTATCTCAATAATGGCTCGCCTGGTTGATTTGAAATTTTGTTCCAAGCGAGTAATTTTCAGGATCAAATAGTGGTCACAAGTTGAAAAAATAGTATTGAAACCGTTTTCTCTCTAAAAAATCGAGGAAGTAGCGTATTGAGCCCAAAAGTTCGGCTATAAAATCTTGATCAATAATGAGATTCGTAACTTCTCTCATTTTTCTTCAAAACACGCCTTTTAGACTAGAATCTATTCCATGTACATTGGCGTATCGATTATTATATTGAGATATTCTACTGTACGTGTAACTTATATATAAAAAGCAAAATTTTGATATCCATTGTGTTTAGTTAGATCATTTCATCGAATACTAACAGCCATATTTTTTACATACCACTACCTCTGTGAACAAAAGTCATAGTAATAGTTTAATTTTATAGGAAATACTTGTGCCTGTATTGCCATTAAAATTAGATAAAATAAGAGTTTGTTTTATTAAAGTATTGTCAATTATTAGATAATCATAAAAAGCAAATTGAGTAAAGCTATATTGTAAAAAAAAACAAATTCATCATTAAGAATAATACTTATTATTATTTCTTATAATGAATGTAATCTAGTAGAAGAAGGTGAACATAAATATTTGAAATGAATAAAAAAGCAACTTTTTTCTAAATATATAAAGTTCTTTAGATTTTTCTTATTTAGTTAGTTGATTTAAGATACCATGAAATAAAATAAAATAATAATTTCATTTAACTTTGACTGGTATATTGTGGTGCTTCAGTTACCACATCATTATCATCTGTAACGCATACTACACGTTGTGGATCGTACATTCTATCTTGCATACCACCTCTTGCATTATAAGGATTTAGGTCTGTAAGAAAAAATAAATAGAAACACAAATACATATATAGTTTCATTAAAACAAGAAATTATTCTTACTGCTATCATGTGCTAATATTGCTTTAGATGCTTCTTCGAATGTTTTTCCAACCAATTCTGGCCATTGTTTGGTGTCGGACATTATTTTAGATTATAAATTCTTTGAAAGTGTTGATAAAGTTTTATACTGTTAACAAATAGCTTGTTGTAACTTGCTTATATAACGTTGTTATTTATTGCCGTTTTATAGTCAAAAATGCTTTTCTATTTTTTTCTCTTATCCGATTTTTTTTCTTTATATTTTAAAGAGAAAAATAGAAAATGTAAAAGTATGCTGCCCACCTATCCTTATCATACGCTTACTAACAATAAAGATATAAATAAAAAGAAAAAAATATAATTATTCATGGTAAATGCTTTTATGTTTATTGCATAGAGACTTACTTTTTACCATGCATACTATTTTCTTTTTATTTTTATTGATGTATTTATTGTTAGAAAGAAGACGATAAGAATAGGTAGTTAACATACTTTTACATTTTCTATTTTTCTCTTTTTTTCATTCTTTGAAATATAAAAAAAAAAGAATCAGATAAGAGAAAATAGTAGAAGAATGTTTTCTAACTATAAAACGACTGCAGATAACAGAATTGCACAAACAAACTAAGCCAAGTTTTTTTTTTTTAAATATAAACCTTTATCAGCATTTATTGCGAGAATTTGTATTTACTTATAATATATATCAATAAACTAAAATAAATATTACAAGGATAGATCGTAGATGTGTTTCGAGAGTTTCAATGAGATCTATGTGAGTGCGCTAAGTGAAATATATCTGTCTTCAGTATGAAAAAACTAGCGACTATGACTGCATCAGTAAAAAACTATAGCCGAAATACTTTCTAAAAAATCGACATATCTGCTGCATTATACAGATTTTTTTCTTTTTCACTCATGATGATTAAAACACAGCTGTATATCGTTTTATAGAGTATGTGTTACTTCATTAAAAAGTATTCAGAAGTAGAGTATATTATAATTATGAAGACAACATGTTTTTGTCTTCGACTTTTAAAATGTGATGTCTTTTTAAGTGAATAGCAAGAATAGTGTAGAAACAAAGACTGGTATATATTCTCGGCAAAGAGAGAATTGAACAAAGTAAAATAAGCTTACTTGTTACCGAGCCAAAAGAACATTAGCTCAAAGATCACTGCTCAGCTATTTTCAGTATATGGCTTTCATTCAATCAGACTCTTGAGTCTGGGAACTCAGCCAAAGGTAAACTTTTCACATCGGATTTTTGACCAATTAGACTATCTATTTGAAACTTCAAGCAGTGAAATAGTTCCAAAAACTAGCTTTCATCCAATCAGATTTTGAGGAACTGATACGTCTCAATATTCATTATTTGCAAAAAAAAATAATTAGGATTTCGCAGCGATGTTTTCATAAACTTGGACATGATGCACTTATTTATAGACCTATGTGCCTTTACTTGTTTTTGTTTGAGTGTCCTATAGAGAGTCCTTCCATTGCAGATTCTGTAATTGTTTTGAGTTAGTGCAACTTTAATGAGTTTGGTTTTGAACACAAGACAATGCATTTCTGTGAATACAGGTCTCAGCATGGGAGCGGCTAGCCGTAAGCGACGCCCAACAGGGACGCCAACCAGCGATTAATCGCGATTTTCTTATATTTGCTTTGGTTTTCATGTAACCTGTAAACGATATTTTTTGAGCAAGAAAATGAAGCATTACATTGATCTATGTTGACATAATATAAAAAACCGAGAAGTTAAGAGTGGAGTGAAGCAGAGATAATGATGATCAACTGCGACCTATGCTTCACGTTGTCATACGAAAGTCTTAACAGAAAGTTTAAAGACTGCATCTTATAGAATAGTCGTCACTAGCAATCCGTATATATATATATACAGAGTAAAGTGCAAAAGTCTTTGCCCTCTATACACTTTGAATTTTCCACAATATATTTCTCGAAGTTTCTGGAATAATTTTCGAGAAACTTCTGATATATGAGAAGAGCTATATATACATAGCTGTGTATACTACGATTTGTCATCAACCTTCTTTCTTTGGGAAAAAATGCCTCAACAACGTAACCTAAGTGCAATGAAAACGAAGCGTTCAGCTATATTACATTTGTGGAACAACGGTCATTGATCTCCTGCAACCATTGCTCATATTAAAAAGATTCAACTTAGTACTGTTAAATATAATATTGACAAGATCAAAGAACAAGGTACTATTGAGGGCAGACCGCGTCTTGGTCGGCCTCGTAAAATAACTCCTAATGATAATCAAGCACTCGGTCAATGGATTCGACGAAATAAAGAGATAACCTCACAAGAACTATCAGAAAAACTGTTTCATGATCGAGATCTGAACGTGTCCCGATGGACTGTTCAACGTCAACTTCATCGACTGGGTTACAAGAGTACTTTGCCGTATGGTACACCGATGCTGACCCAAGAACAAAAGAATGCACGTGTTCAATGGGCAATCAAGCATCAAAATGACAACTGGAGTCGAACAATATTCACTGATGAAACCTGCTACCAACTGTTCCGAAATACCATTCGTCGATGGTCGAGAAATCCAAAAGCAGAAGTGAAGAGAATTCCAAAGAACAGACAGAAAATTATGGTATGGAGAGGCTTCAGTATCAAAGGTCTGGTGGGTTATCATTCTTTCAATACAATTATGGATAATCTCTATTACGTTCAAATTCTTCAAGATCATCTCATTCCGAATGCCAAAAAGCAATTTGGTCGACAATATCGACTTCAGCAAGACAATAATTCCAAGCACAAGAGTCGAGTGGCTCAGCAATACATATCCAATGAAGTCCCTGAAGTGATTGATTGACCATCGAATAGTCCGGATGTCAATCCGGTGGAAAACCTCTGGTCTATCATCAAACGTCGTGTCGAGAAGCGAAAACCAATAAATCTTCAGGAATTGGACATTTTTTTACATGAAGAATGGAAAAAACTGATATGGTCGTTCTAAATCATTTGGTAAATTCCATGAAATCAAGATGTTTAGCTCTTATCGAAGCGATAGGAGAGAGAATCAATTATTAAATATGACGCTTTAGTACTTTGAACATTACCCTATCTTCGTATATATTTCGTTTTTATACTGATTATTTTCTTGCTAATAAAGATTTGAATTAATAAAGCCAAAAACTTTTGCACTTTACTGTATATATATATATCAAGCACAGTTATCAGAGCAGAATCGAGCAATCAGTAAGAGATAATGATAACTAGAATTCAGTCAAGGGTTAAGCGAGTCGTAGTGACGAGCGTTACTTATAAGTTATGCTAGGAGATTATATATGCCAAATTAAAGACTGTAAAGACGTGTTTTGACTGATTTTTCTTCACAAATAACGATTGAATTCTGAAGCTTTTTTCTTTCTTTGACTTACATATTTGTAATGTTGTTTTAAAACGTGAGTAAAGAAGGAAAAAAAATTCATCACACGAACAGCAGTTATTCTTTGTATTTGCATCGTCCAATACCATTTGTTGTGACCTCCACCCTCAAGATTCATTCTGGTACCATATAGCAGATACATAACTTTGCGAAATATATATTTTGTCTTGTTAAAATAGATTTTCCACATTTGTAAGTGACCGAATTCGGCTAACTTGGAAAAAACCGACAAAAAGTGAATCATCTCTAGAGCGAAGAACATCATCATTCATCCTTTTATTTATTCGTCACACAGCACATCGGAAGTACGATTTATTATAAAATTTAAGCATGGCTTCAATATCTAAGAGCGCCACGACTGACGGCCCACTTGTACATACATTTTATTTTACTCAATCTGATCAAGTAGTTTCAATTACGCAAGAACAACTCAAGGGTATTCCTTATTTAAATACTTTTGTATCTAACTCAGACAAATTCACTTATCGACGAACTGCAGACAATGCTTTTATTCTCGATCATCCTATACAATACAATATATTCAATCCTATTCTCTCTGCAGTAGTTGACAAAAAACCGTCACATTTATTCGCCAGACTACCTCGACATGCCGATGTATTTCATATGCTCGGTTTGTACGATTACTTATGCATTGATTCATTGCCAATCCTTTCGTTAAAGCCAATATCAAAAATTTACAACGATAATATAAATGTATTCCTAGAAGAGTATCATGAAGCCAGTCCATCTGAAGCATGTGACACGGCGGTCGAATTCGTTGTAGCTATTGCCAATAAAAAATACGACTTGAATAACGTGAAAAGCGTAAAAACTATATTCGATCTAATTGTAGATATTCTTTCATCTCCTTCAGTGTTTGGTCAACGTTTACGTTATCATACATTAGTGGTAGTAGAGAACTGTTGCTCTGGTATCTTCATTCCCGAACAACGTGAGCTACTGCATGCTTACAAGCGAAGCTTAGAAACATTGAATGATTCAACTGTCGATCCGGATAACGAAGATCAAGTTCTCGAAGCACCCTCAACACATACTTTCTATTGGAGAAAAAATTCTTCAGCATCAACAAACACAAATGACTTCATGAAGTTCTTTAATCGTATTAGATTTTCAGATAGCTACTCATTGAACTGGTATATTTTAGATGGGTATAGATTATACGACTTTGACTGGTATTTGCGACCACCTCGATGTGAACGATGCTATCAGCGGAAGAGATTTTCACGATATGAAAAGTCGGTTGGACATAAAATATCATGTTTATGTGGATTCTTAAATCATTGGGCTAAAATGGAGTATAAATCGCATTCTTTATACCATCTGAAACTCGTGGAGAAATTTTATCGAGGTTATTCTTCATCGTTGAAACTCCTAGATTTTAAACTAGCAATTTGCTTGATCGGATGTTGCAGCAAATTGCAAAACGTGAAAAACAAACGCGAAAGACAAACTGTGTATTCAGATCGATCATATTATTTGCAGAATGTGCCCGTTGTCGATAAATTTAAGAATAGATTCAATATGAAATCGCAAAAGCATCGCTGATTATTGCTCAAATACAGTATCAGTTCTTTTATGTATAGTTTATGAAATAATCAAGAATAAAAGTATATTACCTGATTTCGGTTAACTCTCTGAGAACAAATGTTATATATATGTCACAAACTCTTTCTCTGCTATTGCTAGGATATTATTAAGAATTTGTTTTGATATCAATATAAACAACTTTGAACCTATCTGTCTTATTTGCTTTATCTTTTTCATGATGATTTATAGCTATTGTATCATTGATAATAGTCAAAGAAAAGTGAATGACACATATTGATCAAACATGTACTTTTAGTTTTCTTTTCTATAAACATAAAAATGAAACACAAAAAGTTTGCGATACAGAGAAGAAGCGAAGGAAGCCAAAAAACTTCAACTTAAAACTTACAATTACTATTTATAACTATGATAATTGATTCAACTATTTGAATAATAAGAAATTAATAAGCGTAGTCAATTTATTGAACATATAAACTTATAAGAGTACTTTGAACTATTCAAATAATATTCCAAATCATTTTGATGGAATTTCTTTAGCTGAATAAACTTCTAAATGAAATTCTAGAAATGTCACATCAATCGAAAACATTCCTATTAACTACGACTCTGATTGCAATATTCGTTATCCAATCGAAATTTCTATCAATAATTTGGGTCTCTCATCATATCCAGTGTAACTGTTTAGATATCATCCGAATATCTGTCTATTAAAGTCAACTAAACACTGCTTTCACGACGTTTATTAATGATCACGATTGAGTTTTTATTCTTGAATAAATTAAATGAACTTTTTTGAAAATATTTTCATTACTTTCATTCTATTCATCATTTGCTCTGTGATAATGACCATATATTAGTCATCCTAGTGGTTGTGTGCGCATATGTACACACAATAACAGCTATATGTGACAACGGAGAAAAGACAGCAAATAGTGGCATTGTATTACGGAAAAGAACAAAATGAAAACTGTAGAAGACAATTGTTTAACGAAAGTAAAAGGCAGAAGAAATGTGTAAGATCTTAACGATATATTTGTAAATAAATCAAGGTTCATTCAGAAAACTATAAAACTACCCCTAGAAGAGAAAAATATTTTTCAAAAAATTTCTGATGCCTCTAGGTTTTCAAAATCTTTCTCGACTGCCCGCTCACACACGTAGGTAAATTTTACACCTCTACCCATATATTACAACACGATGACCCAAATGCATTAATTTATTACGAAAAATCTTCGGAAATTTTAACACGCAATGTTTCAGTCAATAATGGTGCGATTTACTTGAATCAAAACAATTATAACGAGAGTCTCTTGCATTATTCAGGAGTACTAAAAATTAAAATGAAAACTCATCCAGAAAACAGTACTTTAATTACCGCTATTAATAGTTAAATCACAGAATTATTTTTTACACAGAGTAATTATGATAAAGCACTTAAATAGTATTTACAATCCTTAAAAATACTAAAAAATTCTGAAAACAATACTGAGGTTGCGAAAATATACAAAACAATTGGATTAATTTATCATTAAAAACAAAATGTGAAAGTGTCATTGAAATATTTATTAATGGGATCAGAACTATATGAAAAACTAAACCTAACAGAACATAACACTCAACTGGAACATATCTTGGAAATCGTTGCCAAAGTTTAGTATGATAAACAAGATTTTCGGATGGCTTTAATCTATTATAAACGAAGTTCAACAATTGCTCATGAAAACAATAGTACCAATTTAGTATCTTCACTTTTTAATAATACATTTTATCGCTTACGCAATTACTATTAGGCGTCAAAAGGCAAAAACGTAAGCTAAAATACAAAACATTGTTCCATAAAAGATATTGTCGACTTTGTAAGAAGAATAAATGTGTTTTAAAGATTCCACCTGAATACTCATATTGAATAGAACAGTTTTATAAACAATCTAAATCTTTCAGAAACCAGGCAAATTAATAGCGAAGATCTTTCTATAGAAAAACCATTTAGAAGATGATTCAGTTTTGTATTCTTTTTAGAATTATAAAGTATACTGCTTGGTTTCAATACCTATTTTCCCTATTTGCTTTGAGTCTTTTTCTACTATTATGAAATATAAATAAATGAAATGATATATCTTTATATGGGTTAGATTTATTCCATTGTATGCCACTATCGTTTCTATCTAAGTTTTCATATAGTTACAAGAGTTAAGCGAGGGTAATACTTTTCAGAATTACATTGACACACTCTTATAATCTTGTTTGTACATCTGAAAAACTTTATGCTAGGATATTCAAAGAGCAACCATAAGAGTACAAAGAGATCGAATCATTCGTTAAATTTAAGTTGATGATTTAATGTTCTCATCTGAATCAAGGTCATCCTGAATCTCGAAATCCAAAGTTATTGCCCATTTCTTTGATGTACCTAAGTGGACAAAAAAAAGGAGAGAATGCATGTAAATGTTACGATTCTTTTGACTGTCTTCGATTGGTACTCATGATTCTCGATTATCATCAAAAAACGGATGCAAAAACGACATCAAAATGAGAAAATTTTTCATGCCGGTGTGAATACAATGAAGGAGAATGTGTAAAGGACATTTAATCAAAGATTCGCACCGTATTTATAGATGCTGATGTATTTATATTTTTGAGATGGTTTCCATGCGTATTGGAATCGCGGTTAATATGCGAAAGCAAGTGTAAAAACTAAATGTGGAAATGTTCCATTTACACAAGGCCGATAATATTAATCAGTTTGACATTATGCGATACATGTTGTGTTTTTATCAGTATTTCATAGCTGTTCTTAACTGTCAGTCGGGAATCACGATTGTCCTTAGAACATTTCTAATAAAATGTGACAAGAAAGCGCTAATTTTAAGCATTATTGAGAATGTGCTGTTGTTAAACGTTGCACAACTTCAAGCGTGTTCCTAGAAATATTTCAAGAGCATTCTAGTATGGCAATCAGGAATCGAAATTGATAAGAGAATACAGTTCATAAAACAAAGTGTTAAGACACTCATGTTTATAATACCTTATTCTATGAGTGATACATACCTTCATGTAATCTGAGGGATATCAAGGATGCTCTTTCATATGGCCTAAATAACTCCATGCTCCGTTCTTATAATAGTATAGTGAATTTTTCTTATAACTCATAAAAAACGGCATTTTTTATCAGCTATCAAAAGAATTCACTCCACTATTATAAGGATAAAGCATGATATCGTTGGGGCCATGCAATAGTGAAGAAAATTTTCCTGATTTATTTTTATACCTAAATTTCACATACCTTCAAATTTAAATAACTTACTCTAGGTACGCTTATGGCACGTCATATTTTTAAATCTTTTAATTTGGCGATGAGAACTTTCATTTCACTCGAACATAGTCAATCAATTTAACTTACAGTGCTCGTCCCTCCATTGTTGTTATCAACTGCTACAAATCAAAAGAGGTTGTACTTCAATAAATCTTTCAATGTGTACTAATATTTCAATCTATTTCGATAATATATACAGGTTCTTACTTCATCGACTCGCTAATTCATTATCTCATCATATCGTTAGTTCGTCATTTTGCTACTTTGTTAAGTGATTATTTTATCTCTTCATCAATTCATCACGGTATTAATTTGTGAGTTCATTATCTTGGTAGGTCATCAGCTGATTATCATGTTAGTTAATCATTTTGTTACGTTATCTATGGCAGTTCAACTTGAACTCATGACAAACACTCAATCTAATTGAAAATAAAAAACTTGAGCTTTCTCAATTTTTGATTCTTTTTATATTACAGACAATTTTCAGACTAACGGTTTGACTTAAACAAAATCACAACAGTTCAATAAGATTCTATCATTATCACTTTATACGTTTTGATTATCAAGCTTCTATGAAGAAACACTTTCCATATGCAACAGATGCTGGTTACTCTTACAATACTGTCAAAATTAAAGTGTATTTTATGATACAGCAAGAGGGTTTTTTGACGATATTCCTTTAATAATCTATTTGATGAAGTTAGTTTTTCTTTGAAGCAAACTCATTCGATTTATAATATGTAGTCGAAAATATAAGAAGCAAATAATTTTCTTTTAAAATATACAATAAATATTATTGTTACTTTGATTTGATGAAGAACAATTAAGTCATGTTCTTGTTGGTTATTCTTTTTTTGTTGACTCTTCTGTTGTTTAGGTTTTATCTTTGTTAAATCCAAATTTAGAATCAATAAAACAATGCATGACTATCACGTTTTAGAAGAGTGATACAATTCGAAGTCAGATGTAGTTATATTCTACGTTGAACGAAAAACAAAATTGCCTCTTCACATTACAACGAGGAAAATTTTAATAAACTCTCTTATCTTGTAGATATAAGCTTCGTTTCACATACATATACATGTGTTCTCCCAACAATCATTAAACTTCAATAAATCAAAAATTTTTCTGAATGTAAGTATATAATGAATAATAATATCTTATAGAAATTTTTACGCTTTATTTTTTGTTTTCTTACACTTATGTTGCATTTCAACAGATTGAAATTAAACATTTATCAAAAAATGACTGAATCGTCTACAATTTTTGATCGAAAACGACGGTTACTACCATATCCACCCATAATGGTACCAGAAGAAAAGGTTGAACATCATTACCTACCTTACGCTGATCTTGGTTATATCGGTAAAGGAATATTCCTAATTCAAATAATACAGTTGTTCGATCTTTGTGTTCATCTTCACACAAATCATTTCAGATGCTGACGCAATTTACTGTCGATTTCACTTTTACATGAAATACCAGGATGGAGATAATTGTCGCAATAGTGCACAATTCATGACGGCTACATGCTTAGGGAATCTACAAAGTAAGATGAATGCTTACCTTCTTTGCTTCCTTCGCACGAAAAACGATCTCACTGCTTCACATTGATCAGTTCTGTGACCATTGTGTGTTTATAATGACATTAGGAGAGACAAATATAAAATATATCTGCGTAGCTTCGATCCTAGATAAAGAAGAAGAAAGACTCGAATGTTTGTGCAAATTACTTTGAATAAACTAATACATAAGATTTATCCATTTCTGAACAGAATCATTGGTAAGTGTTCTTGAAACCAATACGGAAATTTCCTGATAACTGGGAGTATTATAATTTGTTTTTCTACTAGATATGACATGGAAATATAAAGTGACGATGGCAGAACGAGCATGGAATGCATATATCAAAAAAGGTTGGTTCAATTAATTCTTTAAAAATGAACTTGCACATCTCCAGGAAATCTTTCATTATAAAAGAAACTTTATTGATTGTCTTAGATCCAGAATTTGTCGAATTTAGTAAATTTGGGTCTCAAAAAGCAGGTGATGACTTTCAATAGAAGGATTCGGTTTACATGAAATGTCCTTATAAATAAAACGTTAAACCTACGCGTAAGAATGATAAGTTATGTACGAAATTCGAAGAATATTTTGTATTATGATAGTTAAACGTTAAAAGCCTCAAGGTGTTGATGACTCAATATCATCAACGTTCATGAAATTGGCTGAACAAGATCCTTTGGAAGTTATATCGACGATGTAATCAACAGCATATTTGAAGGGTTCTCGAGTGTTAGTGCATTTTCTAAATTTTTATTCTTTATTCGAAAATACTGCATATTTATACTATTTCTTTTTTTTAAATTTCTATAAAGATGACTTGACAAATTTCAAGCAATTGCCTCAATTGCACTAATACAGAGAAAAAGAAATTCAACTGATACAAAAACTTTTCGTCACCGACGGATTCTTCCTGTTCTATAACAGTTATAGGTATGTAACCATATGAATGTTTGCTAAGAAAGTAAAATATCTACAGAGCGTTTCATAAACTTTTATCTTCAACAATAGCTCTCGTAGAGCTACAAGCAACCTAATTATTTATATGAGAGCTGTTCATCATCCGTATGATCATGACATACTATTTAACTTAGATGAACTCCTGTTTGTTTCATTTTCTTTCAAACCATTTGCACTCGAAAAAATTCAGGATCTTAACGAGTGTGCGATTCTCTTTCTCTTCTAGAGCGTTGATGGTAAGCCATAGGGAGTAATGGAAGCATATATTGTTGAAAGTTAATTGTATACATGAAGATAAAAACTAAAATAATGATTTTTTAAAAAAGAGAAAAAACTTTCTTACTAACTTAATAGAAACGAGAAATAAGATATGTTTCATTTACATTGAAAAATAAACGAATATTTCTCTTACATTTTTTGTAACATTTAGACTCATACCATTTTGACCATGTGTCAAATGGTTTGGAAATATCTTATTTGATCTTACCTACAGATGAATCGGATGAGTGTTTATCAGCAGTATTGTTAACATTAACATCAAATAGCTCAACAATAGAAAAGGATGAATTGATTATCGTCACAGAAAAAGCAAGTGAAGATACAGCAGAAGCTTTGACTGCAATAAAGACTGTTGCAGAGGCCGCGAAGAGAGCAAAAATATCAATGAAAAGAATAGCAGAAATGCGACACAAAAGATTGATGAAAAATGCATCTACCATTATCAACTAATAAAGATTTAATATTGAATAATTTACGGTCATTTTCTATAAATATATTGCAAAAAAATACTATGGCTCATTGTTGAGCATAAATCTTTATCATTTGATAATGATAATTGTGCGTTTTTTTTAAATGTCTTTAATCCTTATAATTCGGCTTCTTTTTCAATCAATAATCGTTTTGTTTTTTCTTTTTCTTATTGTAGTTTTATTTATTCAATCTGTACATATGTTTTCAGCGCTACCAGAGTTTTTTTCAACCATGTTTTTTGTAATTTTTATTTGTTATTTATCTATAAAAGCAAAAAAAATAGTATTAGTAAATATTTATTATTGAATGAAACATAAGATTGAGATTGACTGGCTACCCAGGTCTATCAAAACGGGATCTTTACGGTAGTATACCGGATCAATTCGGGCCATTTTCGGTCCGTTTGAACCCGTATTTCCTGGCACAAAAATACGCACCGTATTTGGTCGTTTTCTCTCCGTTTATGGATAAAATTCGAATTTTAAGGTAGGATTCTAGTATGATTGTAACGAATTTCAGATGGAATGAATAGTTGATTCGTTACTGCTGCAGCATTTATTTTTTTATTATTTGTGATCACAATGACGAAATGGAGGAGTAGCATTACCGCTATCCTCGGTGTATGTGATGTTAATGGTACTACTTCATTACTCCAAATCGTCCCTATATAACACGAAGCATTCGCTTTATATACACGCATACAAGAGAGAGAAAAGATAGATAAAAGAGATACAACCTTCATATATGCATTCCATAAGCGTAACGTATGATGCCTAGCGGCTTCATTGTAACACTATACCGAACATCGCTACTCAAACTATTATCTACTCCAAGGATGCGTGCGCGATAGCAACAGACGTAACCTATTACGCACCACTACGAAATATGATATTCCTTCCGTCCTTCCAAGATAATAGGAACGGAGGAAAATCTTAAGAAGAGGAAATGTGAATATGTGAATCAGAAAGGATGTCCAGCCATTATTGTCACAATGATCATACTATGAAATTGTGCCAGATCTTCTATTATCCATGCAAGATTTTATTGGAACTTCAAATATAGTTTTTCATCGATCTCAGCGCTCTGTTCTAATCTGTGATATTTCCCTTTCCTAATCAATCGTTCTTCATAATTTTCTTTCATTTTTCATCATTTTTTATCAAACACCATTACACCTGTGCATCTGATTCATACTTACCATTACGACGATGTTAGCAAAATCATATCTAAATAAAAATTTAATATATAAAATTTATACTTACATATACCAGGATATTATTAAACTATCTAAATAAAAATAAAAATCGAATTAAAATATTCAGACTTATCACACTATGGTATTATTGACATATCTAAATAAAAAATAAGAACTCTATATATAAAAGTCTTAAGAGAGACCGCATGAGGGGATCGAGCATTCCGTCAAAGACCC
>JAJEKB010020847.1:908327-923843 GCA_022393335.1 Macrotrachela quadricornifera | reverse complement strand
GCCTCTATTGAAAAATGTTCGATTTTCTCGTGGACCGTCTCTTAATAGAAGTTTTGGTATACCAAGTGATGTATAAATAGCTACTTGAGATAGATCAGGAATATTTCCTACAAGAATTCGAGTTTGTTCACCTAATTTAGTTCGTAATTGTGATAATAATTCATGGAGGTCGGATGTATATTTCGTTAGAAGTGATCGATCATAAACTTGTCGATTAAAATCATTGACTGCTAACCAAATAGTAACTACATCAGGTTTATGATCGAGTACTTTCGGTAATTGTTCATGCATAGCTTGAGAAAGTGTTGAACCATTACGACCGAGATTAATTGTTTTTTCGGCATTGATTAAATTAGCAAATTTAGGTACCCAACCATCTTTCAATGGATTGGATGTTCCTAAACCGACAGCATCGGATGCACCCATACAGACATATTTAAGTACTTTTTCTGGTATTGTTCTTTGACTAGTTAATGTTTCCGAAATGATTTGATTACCCATTGTTTTTAATAGTGAAGAACAAATAGAGGATACCTTGTTTATTATCGTCGTTTTGAATAAGAATCGTCCGTATGATAGAATGATGGCGTTTAAAATAATTCTCAAAGTTACAATTGTACTTTATGACAGAAAAAGTCAAAAACGCTTCTGTCTATTTATATGGTGTAAAATCTTTTCTTCTTGTTCTTCAATGTCATGGAATGACGTTATACACATTCTCCTTCTTTCTATTCTGTTCCTTTCGTCTTACTAAGTGCAAAAAATAACATTTTTTTTATTTCTGTTCTACACGTCATCGAAACGACTAGAACGCGAGGAAACGTTTTGAAGCATCTTTCACTGGATGAGTCATTGCACTATCGATATAACGCAATGACTTTTTTCTTGCATATGAATTTCTTAATAACTTTTATTAATCTCTTGATAAATATTTCTCACAACAGTCTGAGACTTAAAGTGAAATACACCCACAGTTTAAAATATTTGTTATGTTTTTATCAGAAGGAAATATAAATTAACAGAGAGTAAGATATTCTAAAAAGACAAATGATTTGAGAAATATTGCGTTATAAAACAAGATAAATTTGATCAATAATTTCTTTATTATAAATGAACTTTTGAAAGGGGGAGGTGTGAGAACAGCTGCCAATATCTAGATTTCACGGCAGCTATGACGATTTTCAATGATTTAATCCAATATAAAATCAAAATCAAATCTTATTCCAGTACTATGCAGGAATTCAATACTGTATTCTACTATGTCTAGTTGAATGATTTGGTTTGTTCTACGAAATTTTTTTGTTGTCGATGTTTTTGATTGATTTTGAAAGTATATGGTTGATTAAAAGTGATAATAGTATCGTTTTATTTACTGGAGAATATGATGAATAAATGATTTTTGTGCGTTCAATTTGGAAAATAAATGCTAACTAACATTTTGTATATACGATGATTTGTATTCAGAATTGATAGTTTTGGATGAATAGAAAATGTTTGTTGTTAAATATTGTTCGATTTGGGTATTTAAAATGATGGAATAAGGATTGTGTAGTAAACGTATTAAAGGATATATATTTTGAAAGAAAGGAAAGATTCCAAATGAATATTTTGACGGAGGATGCCCATTTATTTACATTTAGCTGTTATCAATGAAGCGTTGGTGTTGTGAACTTGTGGCTGTGTCATAGTTTTATGCCGTATCTTAGTGGGAAAATTGTACTCATAGCTATGTATGCCTACGTGACTATATGCAATCGTAAAGAAATACTAAAGAATTCATTGTATGCATTTGAAATATTCTAATAAAGATAATGCAATTGAATCGTTATTGTTACGAAGTCCAGAAATGTCTTAGCGGTTCTACGGAATAAGAATAATTAGAAGTATAGTGAAATGTATTATAAAATTAACTTGATATATGAAATGATAAGTCGAACATTAGGATTAGCGATTGGAGACAGTTGTATATGAAGTACCAATTTGTTAAGTATTTGTAGATGTTGTTGTCGATATATGGTTGTATACGTTATTTATTAATGAATGGTATATTTAGTAATAAGAAGAAGCAGAAGTATTTTATTTGAATAAAAGAAAAATTTGCTGAATTCTGAATATATAAATAAGTTCTAGTTTAGATTGTTTAAAAACTGACAGATATAAATAAATAACCATAAGAAAACAACAGCAGCTACTGAGATCTTTTTTTGGGATTTATTCGGTTTTTTTATTAAAATCCCCATACATCTTAGAATACATTCCGCAGAACTCCTCGTGAGGGAGAGGATGAGTACGGAGGATATAGGACAAGAGTTAGGGTGCCGTGAAATACTAATACAGCTTATAAGTCTCAATAAATCTTTAGTAAATAAATAAATTCGAATAAATCCTGCTGAAGAAATAAATGCCAAAAAAATAAGTCCCAGTAGCCCCTCATAATAAGACAATATTTCAAAATATGTTGCTTATGCTGGAAATACATGAGAATTATAACTGATATCAATGAATTGAGTATACATTTATTAAATATATAATATTAATCAGTTCATCGCTCAAAACATAATGTCATTGTTATGCATAATCGTTCGCCTTTGTAAGCCCTATATAATTATACCTAGTTGAGAATTATTGTTCAGTGCATCCTCGATATTTTGTTTTTCATCAACGCTAATTCTATTGAGTCTAAGATCCAGTGTTGTAAGTGTCTATGCGAATTAATGGATGAGTAGTAATGTAAGAAAATGAGGTAACAATATTACTCTGTTTTCTTGCAGAGCCTTGGTCAGATATTGTGCTCCTTCATTATCTATTTGATTATGGTAGAGGTTCAGTGTGGTGAGTGTCTATGTGAAATAATGAGTGAGTGAATGATCAGATAAGAAAATGAGAGAAGAATGTTACTTTGTTTTCTTGTAGAGTATTGGCAAGATATTGTGCTCCTTTTGGACCGATTTGATTATTACTGAGGTTTAATATGATGAGTGTCTGTATTAAATAATGAGTAAGTGATAGGATAAAAAAAGTCAGACAAAAATGTTACTTTATTTTCTTGCAAAGCATTAGCTAGATATTGTGCACCGTAGTCACCGATTTCATTCCCTTCAACGGATAATGTGGTGAGTGTCTATGTGAAACAATAAGTGAGTGATACAATAAGGAAAGGAGGGGAAAATGTTACTTTGTTCTCTTGCAGAGCATTAGCAATATGTACTATTTCTGGGCCGATTCGATTCCATCCGAGACTCAGTGTAAAGAGTGTCTGTGTGAAATAATGTGCGATTACTCGGATAAGAGAATGTGGAAAGATTAATACTTTATTTTTTTGTAAAGCATTGGCAAGATGTTGTGGTCCGTGTGAATCGATTTTATTGTTATAAAGGTTTAGTGTAGTGAGTGTCTATATGAAATAATGAATGAGTGATAGGATAAGAAAATGAGAGAAGAATGTTACTTTGTTTTCTTTTAGAGCATTGGCAAGATATCGTGCTCCATGATCACCGATTTGATTACAGCCGAGATTCAGTGTGGTGACTGTCTATGTGTCATATGAGTGAGTGATAGGATAAAAAAGTCAGAGAAGAATGTTACTTTGTTTTCTTTTAGAGCATTAGCAAGTTGTTGTGCTCCGTATGAATGGATTTGATTGTAGTAGAGGTTCAGTGTAGTGAGCGTCTGTAAGAAATAATGAGTGAGTAATGGAATTAAAATATGGCAGAAAAATGTTACTTTGTTTTCTTGTAAAGCATTAGCCAGATATTGTGCTCCTTGATCACCGATTTGATTGTTTGTGAGGTTCAATATAGTGAGTGTCTATGTGAAATAATGAATATATAATACTAAATGAAAGCGAGAGGAGGATGCTACTTTGTTTTCTTGTAGAGTATTGGCAAGATATTGTACTCCTTGATCACCGATTTGATTGTTCGTTAAGTCCAATGTAGTGAGTATCTATGTGAAATAATGCGTGAATTATAAGATAAGAGAATGAAGAAAGAATATTACTTTGATTTCTTTGAGAGCACGTGCAAGATGTTGTACTTTTTTTGTACCGATTTTCCACGATCGAAGATTCAATGTTGTGAGTGTCTATGTGAAATAAAAAAAAAAGTTAAAATGATGAACGAACTTGCACATAAATTTCATAATTCAACTTTTGAATACTCAAATCATATTAGTAGTCAGAAAAATGGTGATCATATTAAAATGGAAAAAAAACGGATAAGTGTATCGTATTGGGAACAATTATTGAGGCAACTGACGAAAATTATCTTCACTTTTAGCTAAAGTAAAATATAATAGTTATATTCATATAAGAAATGATGACTCTTCCAATAGTTTCTCATAATTGTGTACTCATTTGTAATTATGTCTCATAAAAATAATAAAGTTTTTAAAATGATTCTAAATTTTGTAGCATGAAATCACAATTCCTGCTTTGTTTCATGTAGAACAATATTATTCAAATATTTGATAATGATAAACCATCTTGATTTATGCAAAAAAAATTTGCATATAAATAATTTGTAACAAAACTTTAGATGTACTCTCTTCTATCTCGTAGTTTGAGATCAGCAGAAGAAAATATTCCAACGATATGATATGCTAATGATAGTGAAGAATATTTTGAAAATGATAAAAATTCAATGATTAAGATAAAGAAAAAAGTGTGCCTGATATGGATAATATATGTCCACAATTGCATTTATACGTTTTGAAACATTGCGCATTGATAATAGAATAGTTAGTTCATCCAAATTATCCAGAATTCGATGAATAATTTCTATAGGTAATGCAAGAAAACATGAGACATTTTTGTCAGACATTGATATAATTTGTTATAATGTGTTGTGCTTAAATTTATCATGGTTATATAAAATGAGTGATTGCATTTTTGCTTTTCGCTTCAGTGAGTTTATATCTATCTTATAACATTAGTTTCTTATAGTTGTGCAATTACTTGTGTGGGTAAAGAAATGCAAATGAATAATGTTAATAATAAAATATAAAAGTATGAGCAGAAAAATTATAATTTACCTTTTTATTCGCCCTATTTTATTTTCAACACATAATGTAATGCATGTCAATGAGATTAGATAACTAGTTTGGCTCATAAAATTCTTTTACATTCACTTTTTTTTTATTAGAAATAAAGTTAATTTTTTGATTAAAAAATAAAATAAATCCATCTTGTAAGAATACTGACTGAAACAATTTATTTATTTTTTATCATTTTCTAGATTTTTTTTGGAGGCAGTTTCTATTATTATTATTATTATCTAAAATGTGTCAATTGATACTTTAAGTAAATATACGAAATAAATAATAGCTGGTTCCCACTTCTTCTCTTTTTTTGAGAATAATAGTCGAAAATGTCGATCGATCTAGATGAATCAATATATTTATCAAGTTCTTCTAACTGGCTTAACACTAATCGTGCATTATTGCTATAATATTTATCGGATAATTTCTAGTGTAGTTTACTGCTTAGATTAGCACTAATCGTTTTTTTTAATACAGTTCTTGACCAAATGACCTACATTCAAATCAACTTGTACAAATTCAAGAAAGTCTTTCAACTTTTCAATTCACTTTCTGATCTTAGGAAATAAGAATACACTTTACATAGAATTGTTTCAATATCAACTGGTCGGTTGTCATGAACAATTTGTACTACATTAAAACTTGCGTAAATATAATACAAAAACTAAAATTTCACATGAAAATAAATAATTTTCTTGACTGACATCTGTTTCGGAAAGATATCGAACTAGAAACGGAAATGTCTTGCAGTGTCCTTTGTTTTAAGTATGAACGTATAACGAATAAAATGTCATTTTTGATAAACCATTAATAATTTTACTTGTAAAGAAAGAACCATATATATTGCACAGAATTGTTCGTGCATTAGTTTTACCACATGACACTGATTCAGCTAATCATGATGAGTTGAATACTGCTCGAATTAAATCAACTATACATTCCTGAGACCTATAATTGTGCTCGTGCTTAACTCCACGAAAAACAAGCATACATTTACATACTGAAATTTTATCTAATTCATCTTCTAGAGTTATAAATTGCATTTGTGCGCCATTACTCTCGAATGATTTTAAAGCTTTTTTTACGTAAAGTACTACCCATATATTTATGAACAGCTAATTTTTCATCAGAATGAACAAAGAATGTTTTCAGACAAGCTTTATATCGAGTTTTTGTTGAATTATGATTTACTTCTTGTAACCATAATCAATAGTCATTAATGGATAATCAATCACTATGAAAAATTCCTTTTTTTTTCTTCAATATTCATAATGGTGATGTTGTTTCATTCTGTTCTTCTTCGCCATCATCGCCAATCATATCTATCTCGCGTACCGGATAGTTCATTATTTATTTTTAAAATTTACAAGACGATAAGATCCTTGAAATGGATAAAATAATTCAGGAGTTATCAATTATTTGAAGAGAAAAATAATGACATCATGTTGTTCTATGGTAATGATAAATTATAATTATTCTTAACTTCATTAGCATAGTTATACTATCTCAAAAAATTTCGAAGTTGGTTATACATCAGAAAAAACCAGGAAAATTCGAATTTCAGAAACTTTAGCTTTCTCTCAGAAGATCTGGCCATTTTGGGTTTTATTAAACATTAGAGAACCGATTGTATCTCTCTTACATAATGTATTCATTGAGAAAACTTTTTCGCTTATTATTTTTATTTGAGCTTTCTGTCGAGTAACATGTATAAATTCTTCAAAATTAATCTTCTTACCAAAAATACATGTCTATTAATCAATAGGCTCATTTGAATTTTGTAAAACTTGATTAACAATTAGATCGAGATTATTAATATTAATATGATGAAATTAAATCGAATGGAATTGTCATACAATCATTTGAATAATAATGAACATGAACATTCCAATTTTATAAAAAGAAACTTATGATTACATAAATAACTTTTACCACTGGATACTTTTCTAAAGTAAGTACAAAAATAGAATATCATTAGAAAGGAGTAAGTGAATTTGTTTTTCTATTAAGAAATGGTATTTACTAATGTTTTGATAATATCTCTAGCTACTTCAGGAGATTAATTAGAAATGAAAATTTAGACACTTTGTTGTCTTCTACGGATAGATGGTTTGTTTTATTTTAAGAGAAATCGTCACCTTCAACGAAAAGTTGGTTCGATTATTAACTATATAAAAGTGTTCAAAAGTGACAACGAATATCAAGTTTATATTCGCGTATCGAAAGATGATAAAATTCTACGAATTGTCAATGAACAATTGGTATTTGTCATTGTTCCTTCTTCTCAATTATTCAAAGAGATCAACTCAGTTAGAGATACGAATGTCATTATAAGAATTTATAGAGGAAATCATGTTTTTAGTCTTTATATTGTCAATATTATAGAAAAAGAACAATGAAAGTCTTTTTGGAATTTAACTCTTGAAAATTCTGTTTTTACATTAATGTTTACATGAAAAGACATAAGTAGAAAAGAAGAAGAATTTATTTCTTTTATTTGAATAAATGCAGTATAGTTTGTTGATTGATTATGTCAACACTATACATAAGAATACAAGATTAAGTTTTATAAGTATAGAACAATTGTTACGTATTCTAGAATATGATAAAATCTAGCTCGTTTTATTGAAACAGTGAATGTAAATGGATATATGTATCTAACCCATACCATATCCTCAAGTTTTCTATGTCATTTATTCATTCATAGAAAATTGTTACATATATTTGAATTGTCTTTCTTTTGAAACTGATGCCATATTTCCGCCGAAATATCATTCCCACCGAGATACAAATGCTGGAGTGTCTATATAGAGAGATAAAAATAATCGTAATAATAATGAGTAGAAAGTGTGACCTACCTCATTGCTTCTGAGAGCATTGATAAGATATTGTGCATCTTGATCTCCGATTTGATTATATCCAAGTCCAAGCGTAGTAATTGTCTATATACAAGATGAAAATTGTATTTAGAGTGATAATTAAAAAACTCGATTTTACCCTGTTATTTTCTAAAGCATTAGCGAGATCTTTTACACCATCTCTTCCAATTCCATTTGCATGAAGGTCAAGTATAGTAAGTGTCTGAATAAAAAAGTTTATATGTTAATAAGATAGATGAATAAGATATTGCTATTTACCGTATTGTTTTGTAAAGCATCAGCAAGATATTGTGCACCTTGATCTCTAGTTGGATTGTTTCCAAGTCTAAGTGCAGTAATTGTCTATATACAAGATAAAAATCGTATTTAGAATGATTATTAAAAAAACTCGATTTTACTTTGTTATTTTTTAAAGCATTAGCGAGATCTTTTACACCATCCCTTCCAATTCCATTTGCATGAAGATCAAGTATAGTAAGTGTCTGAATGAAAAAGTGTATATGTCAATAAGATAGATGAATAAGATTTTGCTATTTACCGTGTTATTTTGTAAAGCATCAGCAAGATATTGTGTACCTTGATCTCCAATTGAATTGTTTCCAAGGTACAATTTTTTTAGTGTCTGTAGAGGAAAGTATAAATGCTAATGAGAGAGACTGGTGGAGAATCAAATTTACCGTGATTTTACGTAAAAGATCGGCGAGATATTGTGCCCCTTGATGTCCGATTTTATTTTGCCAAAGCCAGAGTGTTGTAAGTGTCTAGAAGAGAAAGTACAAATGATATGGATAGAGCTTATTAGAAAATATAGTTTACTCTGTTATTTTGTAAAGCACGAAGAAGATTTTTTAATCCATGATTTCCAATTTCATTTCCGCTAAGGTTGAGTTCTATGAGTGTCTGTATGGAAATGTGTAGATTTATTAATGAGAAGAATGTATAGAGAATGGAGTTTACTGTATTATTGTATATACTATTAATCAAATATTGTATCTTTTGACCACTGATTCGATTCCAATGAAGATCGAGCATGGTAAGTGTCTACACAATACGTTTTCAAACGACATGAAAAAGATTAGTGGATATTGCGATTTAACGTGTTACTATCAAACACTTAGACTCATAGTTGAGATAAAGTTTTTATATTAGAACCTATACGCGGCACACTATGAGAAGACTCTATTTTATTGATGTAGAGAAGGGATGAGAATATGGACGAAGAAGAGACCAACATTCACATCCTCCGTATAACAAGCAATTCAACTACAAATGTAGATGAATGAAAATTTTGAGTGACAAAAGAGAAAACGTTTATTTTTCGTATTTGATCAATTTTCATACATACTTTGTCTGAAGATGGATCAAGCATTTTATTGAGTGGTCTCTGAGTCAAACGATAGTCATTGTTCATCCATATTTCAATCCGAACTAAATCTTTAATACCAGTAAAGTGAACAGGTGTCGTATAGAGCCAGAGCTCATTACTTTCCTTTAAGACGTAAGCACCAGCTACAAACCATTGTTTATCACGATGCCAGAAAGATGATCGAAACGGAGCAATAAGATCTTCAAGATTAATGGAATAATCATTTCCGTTATAAGTGTGAAAGAAGATGAATTCGAATTTATCAAGTTTTGGTAGTTTGATAGAGATGAGTGTTTCCCAATACGTGCTATCGAAGACAGAATCAAGCACTTTTCTATGAGAAGCTAATTTGAGATGGCGAAGTGAAGAGGTCAACGAAAGCAGGAATTCGAGATGACTTGTTAAAAGTGAACAGTGGGTTATGGTCAAAGATTCTAGTGCTGCAGTAAATGTGTTGTTTGAGGATGACAATACTTCGCTATCAATATCATTGATGATACAATCACGCATAGACAATGTTCGTAAATAAGACAACTGTTGAAGAATAACAAGATATGCACTACAGGTACATTTATCGATTGCTAAGTGTTCTAGTTTCCATTGATCTGGCCATGATATGCCCCTCGTTATGATTTCCACATTACTCATGCACAATTTCCGGAGATTGTATCGACTGAATGTTGATGAAACAAAGGCCCATGTCCTTTTATGATGTGTTTCATTCGATTCGATGGAAAGTGAAACTAAATAGTCACTGCAGCAAGAATTTTGTACGAAATATTTTATTGATGCGTCGGAAACTATGCGAAAAGTCAACGAGCGAAGTCGAATAAATTGAAGATTATCGAAGATTGAATAAAATGAATTGATTTGATCATTTATGGAGTAAACAGTTTCATCCATATCGGAAATAGTCAGTGAAACGACCCTCTCGGGTTGAACAAAACGAAAAAACGACTTCACAATAGACAGTGATGTTGAACTGAAAGTGAGTTTTAATCGATCGTAGGTATCAACGAAATCATGCATTTGTTTGCAGACACAACGCATTGAAAAAATTGTTTTTACATCACAATGATCAAATATGTAATGAACTAATTCCACAGGTAGAGAGAGAAGAGATGCGTTGACCATCGATACATCAGTGGTTGCTGCCTGAGGTTCCGTCATATTCTATATAATTTTAAAAAAATTCAAATGATCTCACTTTCTGAACAACTTCATAACAATAAAATTTCGTAAGAGTTCACATCTTAATAGTATTCAGGAGACTACATCCTATTTTGCAGTGTAGAACATTGCAGAAATTAGTTCCGTCCAATTCAGGGAATTCAATCATCAGACGGTATAAGTGATCCCTTCAAGATTAATCGAGTTCGACCAAATCCTGAAAATTTCTGTCGATTTTGATACTTCGAAAATTGACGGAATTCAATCAATGTGAAGTAGATGTTTTACATCGTTTAATGATCGAGTTCCAAGAATTGAACGGAACGAATTCCGTTTGCGGAAATACTTTCGCCATGTTCAACATTGTGAATGAGGATGAGAGTGGATATGGGTGTAATTTTTAATTAGCGTACTTTTTAAAGGCAAACGCGTGTCGGTATCCTTTTCATATTCATACCCAACACACTTTTATTATGGCTGACCTAAAGAAATTAGATCAAAATAAAACTCATACTTCTAATCTTGTATCGTCAAGCTTTTGTCGTTTGCTTCGCTCCATTGTGCCTTCAACTACTGGCAATTCACGCTCGTAGTCATCATGCGTATTAGTATTTGATGTGAGCATATAATGATGATTTGAAAATATCATCTCATCAAAATTACATTCTGTCAAAAAAGTGATTTACAAAATCAAAAAAAGAAATGAATTCTTTGGTATACCTGTTATTACCGTTGAAAATACAGTTGTATGCCATTGAGGAACAAATGATTTGCCATCAGTTGTCGTGCACAATGTGAACGCCAGTTGAGATTTATTGAGCTGATATCCCAGAATGAGTTGTTTCGGTGACATTTGTCTATGGCACGGTATATCGGACTTGTGTAATGCATCCATGACTGGTTGGAAAAGAACCAACGGTTGAGATTGTCTCAATTCATCCTGTTTAGCTTTGATTAAAACCAAATATAGTCTAAATTCGATGTGAAATTAATTAATAATCTGATACAAACAAAATTAAATCTAACTTCATCAATCCATTCATATCGGTGTTGATATGGTGCATGATTGGATTATAATCGGAAATTTCGATTGAGTCATTGCTCACTTGAAAACGATATGGCATAACATACCGCTGCCCGTTTTTATTCGGAATTGTAAGCCAATCAACTCGAATCATCCCTTGAAGATTTGGTGTCATCTAAGTACAAACATGAAAGAGAAAGTAAGGATTTGTTTCCTAGATCGAAGAATCCAGTTTCGAAAAAAATGGATTCTACCAGAATCTGCTGAGAATGCATCAAAAATTGCTGGAACATGGAAGCAGTACAGACTGGAAATAACAGAAAGTTGCCTAATGATCAACAGAAAAATCTGAAGACATCGTGGTACAGAGTGCTATTCTCATGTTCCAATGATTTGTGCAGCGTTCCGATGAAAATTGATGGATACTGCTCGATCTGGATGGTGTTCTAACTTACTCTCAATGACACATAATGGTTGCCAAGGCGATCAGCCACATAGCGTGGCTTTCGCGATATTCCTTGTGCCCTGAAATAGTCACTCTTGTAACGTGGTCGATATGTTTCTTCGAGATCGTTGACAATTTGAAGTTCAAGTGAATTTTGTATTTGATGTGACGTGCAGGCATCAACAAAACACGTGAGTGGAAGATCATCGTCTTTGAATTCCAATTGCATCTTGACGTCCATCGACTAATAATTAAACGTGAAAACAAATAATTCTGGACTTGAAAGTTTGTAAAACGATCAACTAGAATTCTTTCTAAATGTAGAAAACAAATACTGCAACTTTATTTCATGTCGGAAAAGAGACGAAAGTAAAAATGAGTAGTCCCTCTTCATAAGATTATGAGACTAAAATTTCATAGTTATGAAGTCTAAATGTTAGACTAGTCTATTATTATCAGGGTGAGCGTTCGTTAGAGGATTTATTCATTCTACATCCTTGCCCACATCCTTCTCTTTTAAAATCGAATAGTATGAGACTTATTCATCTTTTTTTCTAATGGTAAATGCTTCTAAATTATAGAGAAGTGCTTATCTTTCAAAAGTAAAAAGCAACGTTTTTCTTGCAATTACATAAAAAAACTGATTGAAATATTTTGCAATTCGCGAGTTGCTTAGTCAAAATATTTTTTTTCTTTCGTTCTTCTCTCTATTTGAGTATCCATCGATAAAACACAGAATAGAATAAAAATGAAAAACAAATAACTCAGCCACACTACTTTACCCTTCCCTTATTATATTTTTTTCCCTGTATGGATTACTCATGCGATGTTATTGCTTTTTCTTTTTTATATTAAATGAAAAAGAACGAACAATACCGACGATGTGTTGGAAACTTCCAACATAGATACAAAAAATTTGACGTGTAAAATTTCGTCACCTTCTTCGTAGCTTCTCATTTGCGAACATGAACATAAATATTAATTGAAAATTTTATAACTTAATTCCAGAGTTTAAAACAAAATTTTAAATTTAAAGTTCATTCAAACTTAAATTAATATTGAATATCTTTATGAGTTTAAAAAAGAGTTCGCTACACATAAAGCTTTTCAATTTTCGTCTTATTTGCCGCAATTTATAGAGTGCGTTCCATATAGATCTATTCAATTTTTTACTATGAATTTATTGTAATTTGTAGAGTTCGCTAAATTACAGAGAGAGCATTTATTGTTAACGCTTTTAATATATTTTTGTTCGAGATTCGACTAACATATTTTGTATCATTCACAATATGGAATCTAATATCGAATGGACAATAATTAATTAATCGAGGTGCTTCTGTATCTAATGACAATAGACAACGATATTGGAAGCGTAGTTCATTTCAATTCTATTAACACTCATAACGTCATTATGAATCAAATCAAGCCTTTATCATCGTTGATATCGATACATATAAGTATCAGATTATATGCAAATATCCAAATTGTAAAAACTTCAAACCGTAATCGATAGATTTTTTTTAGTGGGATGAACAAATATTGAATTTTTGAAATAAATTTGAATAAAACTTAATTAAGAGTTCTTCGTCATTCTTAAGATGCTACTTCTTTAGTATGTTCCTGCATTAGTAACCCTTGCTCGTGCAATCGTAGTATCGTTACCTAAATAACAGACAATCATTTCATTGACTTAAAATTATTAGAAAGTATTGGTCTTTTTCGTAGACATAATACTTCAGTTTATTTTTATATTCACGACCCTTGCTCGAAGTATAGTGGTATTACTATCCCAATAATAGACTGTCATCTCTTCATCAAAAACCTTTCTTAAATATTAAAATCTCTCTCACATAAACATAAAGTACTTTTATTTATTTCTACATTCACGATCCCTACTCGAGCTATAGTCGTATTACTCCTTCAACAATTGACAATCATTTCATTTATTTACAATCTCACCACAATGTTTAACTCTTCCTTTCGTAGACATAAAATACTCAAGTTTATCTCTACATTCACGATGATCTCTATAAATTGTAAACCTTTGTGCAATTAAAAGATTATTCTCATTAATAACTCACGTCCTCTACAAATTACAAAAATTCTCCTTTATTAAAAATTTATTGTAATAAATAGCTTACGACCTCTACGAATTGTAGACTATTGTAATTATTAAAACAATCAATTATAATCATTAAGTCGCGTACTCTACAAATTACAGAAGTCTGCGTTATTAAAAATATATATTGATTAATAACTTACGTCCTCTATAAATTGTAGGAAAACTACACAAAAAAAATTTTAAATGAAAATATTTTATATGATTAAAACTTTGTAGAATTAGATTTAAAAATATTCGATTGTTTTTTAAACTTAGCAATTATTCAACTCGAGAACTTGAGAGAACTTAATAAATTTAAACTTTAGTTATTTTCATGCTCGCAAATGAGAGGTAGCCGACAGAGATATATCATATGAATGAGACTATGAAAACTATCCGATGTTGTTGGAAAAAAAACTCGAGAAATCAATTTAGATGCTTGGCTAATTGTAAACACCCTCAAGAAATACGATGATTAAGGAAGATACATACAAACGCTTCTCTATTTTTTTCGCATACGAAAACTAGAGACGATCTTAGTTATATATTATGAAATTATATGAATCGCTAAAAAACGATCGTAAATAGACTCTATATTGTTCACCTTAAACATACATCACTATTCCTATATATTTTTCTAGTTCATTACAAAAAAATAATTTTATAATCCAAAAAGTTAAAAACAATCATCGATGTTTAAAGATTAAGATGAATTCTTCAAAAAATTGGCTATTACCAAAATACAAGTTTGATTAAGTTATATGACTTAAAATAATTATTTAAGTACAGTAATATATGTATGTTAGAATTAATAATCGATATTATTTAAAATCTATTGTAGCAATAGTAACAAATTTATATCGGATTAAATTTCTTCACCTTGAGAATCGTCGTACAAATGGCATTAGTAAGAATATTGAATACAATTATCGCATCATTCAATAGCTATAATAAATACTATTTTAAAATTTCATTTGCAAAATTCAATACAGAAGAAAAAAACTTAGTGAACCATTCAACACACTTTGAATATCCGAGTACTCCAATTTCAAATTCAATTTATTCTCAACAAATGATTCATTTTCACTTTTTGCAATAAGTCAATTTATAACTGGTCCACTTATTACTTTCTTCTTCATGATATATACATTATTTAATGATTATACATTAGTTTTCAGCTACTTTCTATTTCATTAACTTTTTCAACTAATTTATTCCTATCCTCTTGCAATGCATTAATGATCTTTTTTAAATTGTTCACATCATTATCATCCAATTACTTTGTTAATTCTTGTATCAATAAACATAGTATCTCAAAAATTGCTTTGTCATTTTTCTGATTGCTACGAGTTCTCTACCTAATTTTTTTTCCTAACATCAAAACTATGAAATAACATTAATTTCTCGTTCTCTTTTCAAATATACACGTAATTTATAACGCACATTTAAAAAAAAACAAAATTTCATCATACCAAGCATAGACACATCAGTGAC
>JAJEKB010020847.1:829433-883327 GCA_022393335.1 Macrotrachela quadricornifera | reverse complement strand
ATATAATTAGTATAATAAAATGAGAAAATTTTTAATTTTTTGTATAACTAAAGCATGTTTTATTTCAAAAAAAAATTCATCTGATTGCGAATTAAAATAAATGAATGTATGAGATAAAGTATCATTTAGAAATTTGTAATAAAAATAAATTAATTAATATGATTCGATTATTTGAGAAAAAGCATAATCTATTAATATAGATGTAAATGCTCCTGTTCAAAAAATTATTTGCTAACTTCTGTCTCTGTATTCAACACGAAATTTCAACAATTTCTGTGCAATAACTGGTTATGACACTATTCTTTGCTACTGTAAACTTCTAACTGAAAATTCTGCTAGATAAATGCTGAAATAGGAGATGTAAAGTAAATAATTTAGAATTGAAAATATATGTATAAAACATTGTTGAGTCAGTTCGTGTCAGAGATGTCCATCGCATCTGAAAATCTACTACTGTGGCGATGCTATTCGAAATATCGTTTTGAATTTGACTGCGTTCGACTGTATCAGACAAGAAATATTGCTAGTAATCTATTGCATTCATTCAGTCCTACATTGTTCCAAATGTAAGCACTAGAATTTTTATTAAGTCGGTGTAGTTTTTTAATAGCCTGAAAAGAAATCTGCCACTGCTGCGAAGTGATGGACATCTCATGTCCGTATGGCACAATACAATATTTCTTTTCATATAATATATGACATAACAGCAAGTATAATGATTAGTCAGTACTTTTAATTTATTTAAAGAAAAAAAAACTGAATGGTTTTATATGGTTAAAAATTTTCTAATGATATTTCATTAAAATCAAACTAAAATTATATAAATCAACGGAACAATCGTAATATTCTATTCAGCTGTCCCAAAAAATGTAATTAGAATGTAGGACTTTTCAAAACAGTTTTATTTCGGTATCAGTTGTGGCTTCAATTAAAATTTTTGCTGGTTTTGATGCTAGATAACCTTTTGATTAGTTCTAATATTAATTTCATTTCTAAAAACGAGTATACAAAAGACATACTCCCAATAAAAGATGATATTTGCAAGTAGAATGAATTCTTTCGGTTTTTACATCACTCACACTTACTCTTATCTTCAACGTTAAAAATAACAAAAATCTGTATATATTTAAAATTTTTTTTTACAATCTGTAAGTATCAATACATCTATTCTGAACGCAAGAATAATATTTTATAGTAATAATTCATAATGTTTTTCTATTGATAGAAATATTCAAATTATTCTTTATCATTTATGAAAACATCAATTCATTTGATTTAAATAGAGAGAAGGTACTTCAATCTTTTGTCATCAAGTTATTTATGACTTGCATTATAAAATATTATTTTTTCTTATACTATCAGTGAATAAGTAAGTAATGACGAAGTTGAATTCTTATCTAAGATATCATACCGAATGTCAATAACGTTTCATTTCATCAATATTTTTCTTTTGTAACTAGATTAACAAAAATATTTCGGTTATGATTAATAAAAAATTAAAGACATAATAAGTATTTCAATAGTTATTATTTTTATCTTAAAACGATACATTAAATTCAAACAATTACAATGTTTCATTTCTTCCGAATATAGTTTACTTTTCTTTTCTTTCTTTTGACATGTTTCTACATCAATATATATTTGTTGAAATGATATGGACTTTATATCTTATTGCATTTTCTCTGAATGGACCTGATTAGTAATAAGAATGATACATCATCTGGTAGAAATGAATAACACAAGAACTCTTCTTTTGTCTATCCTTCTTATCTGACACAAAAACTTTTCTTCATTAGTTTTAATTATATGACTGTTTAAAACGAAAATTTTGTTTTTTTTTTTTTCTTTTCTTTCTTCAAATGATAAAGTAATCAAGATTTACCTTGTTGACAAGAGAGAAATACTAAAAAATGACGTTGATGATATTCATTGTATATTGTTCTTTTTCTGTAGATATAGCGTATCAAATTACTTAACTTTCTCTTTCACTTTTATTTAGTGTTTGGTGATAAGACGTGAGAGGCTGTGTATTACCATTGTCGTTATCGTTATTTGTTAAAAACAGTCAAACATTACCAAGCACAATTTATTTAGAAATCATGCTTAGTAAAATAACCAAAAGAGTAAGTTCTTCAAATTAGAAATAGTCAAAAATCTTGTTTACTCGGCTTTGAAACAAGCAAAGTATTTATTTTAAACTTTTGTAAATGATGATTTACGAGGGTATATAGAGGAAAATATCTATTAAGTTTTTGTATATTAGATTTTATTTAAGTATTTAAATATTCAATTCTACAGGAAGAATCTCAATGATAGCCTTATTTTTTCTTTTTTTTAAAATTTTTATTACCCCAAGCTATCACTCGATGGGCATTTCGAAATATCGGTCTGAGCTTTCCGATAGATTGACAAATTTATAAATTTGCTATCCATCGACAACCCGTTGACCTATCGGAAAATGGCACTCTGAGGGGTCCATTTGAAATTCCGATACTCTCGCCGCATCCATCTCTGACGAATTCCGACAGGTTCCGATGGGTCAAATTAGCAAGACTTCGTGTGGTCGATATTCTGAGCACTCGATACCTATCGAATATTTTTTCAGGAATGAAGGATCGAACATATGTACTTATGATTACGAAGCTTACATAGACCAGATGAACTAAATATGATGATTTAATTTTAGATAAATCTAAATGTCATCTTGAAATATATTTAACTTCTACATTTTTTTAATTTACTGTAAATATAATATTGATTAGGTTTTTTAAAAATCAACTCTCGGTATATATAGATATATATTTTACTGTTGTTAATAATAAATAAAAACAGTTTTTATCTGTTATAAATTTTATTGTAGTAAATAAAAATCTTATACTAAAGAATAAATCATAATACAATTAATTAGATTATGCAAAAAAAATAATAAAAAAAAACATCGACAGTAAAATTAGACAAACTCGACTTATCTATCCTTATTAAGTCTATAATCTTCAACTATCTCAGGTACTCAGAGGATTAAAACATAGATTGATAGTTTTAAATGATGTCGTAAACTAGTTCTCTGTCAACGAGTAATCGAAGAACAGAGTTATTCAAGAGCTCAAGATATTTAGATCTTGTGAATCCAAATCTATTATAATTTTTTTAAAGATTGTCAATAGATATATATTGTTATTCTAGTTATAGATGGTAAATAATATTGTTTAAATCATAAACAACATAAAAGCACGTATAAAAAACAAAATTTCTTCAACGAATTATCTAATAAGTGTAAAATTATCATTCATAAGAAAGGAATTTCTCAGATATTTTCAGCAATTAAAGTTGAAACGAACAATTGAAATTATGCTTTTTGATAGATGCGTCCCGCCCAGCATTCGATATTTCGAGAACTCGACATTCGATAGCCACTGAGGGATTGGAGATTCGAACAGAACGAGAAAAAAAATCTCAGTCGAACACCTAAGTTATTCATCTATACATTAGAAGATTGCAATAAAAATTGCTTTTAAAGATAATTAATTATTTGAGAACATTTAAGTTTTAAAGTATTTTCAAACAATATTTTTATTAAGCACATACGATAGAGCCTACTATCTATGCTGATAATTTGATCGAAAAAATATTGAACTATTATTTTAGTTTCGCCGCTCACAACCTATAATTCATCCCAAAATTAACGATGATGTTGGTCAGAAAACTCAACCTGACGACGAAGTGAGTAATATTAAGTGAAAGAATTGATTGTTCTTCTAAATTTTGATTAGGAGGAACTTAAACATCAATGGGATCGACCAGTTGAATTCGTCTTATCACTTATTTCGAACTCAGTTGGTCTTGGTAATGTATGGCGTTTTCCTTATCTTGCAGCACAGAGTGGTGGAGGTCAGTTTTGAATTGCTTTCAAGAATTCCGATGATGAAGCGATTAGGAGACGGGGCCTGTCAACCATCGGTACTCTTTACATTTTAGCTGGAAAAACATTGAGTATTCGTCTAGAAATTGCCAAATTTTGGCTCTTCTCGCCCCGTCCTCTACTCCTAAAAATCATCGGAAGTTCTGGCTGTTTCTTGTCTGTTATTTACTTGTTCGGATATTTCAGGTGCTTTCCTTATCCCATATTTCACTCTTTACTTTCTGATTGGTGCTCCACTTTATTTTATGGAATTGGGTCTTGGTCAATTTACTAGTCGAGGACCAGCTACTGGATTCGTCCTTGGTAGAGGATGGCAAGGTAAATATTTAAATAATCTCTTTACTTTGATTATTGTCTTCTTTGCAGGCGTGGGTTTTGCTATGATTATCAATAGCATATTGGGCACCCTATATTACAATGTTATCATTGCTTGGGCTCTCTTTTATTTTGTTCTTTCGTTTCGTAAACGACTTTTATGGTCTGATTGTGGTTATTGGTGGAATACAGATCGATGTTTCGTTCCAGGTTCTATAAGTAATCTTTATACAGAGAATGGAACAACATGGAATTGTACAGAAGCACAATACACTAATTTTTCCATGTATGGATGTGAAGTAGTCAATAATACCGGAAAAGTGACAGCGACTGAAGAATTCTACTAGTAAGTTTTTTTTAAATATCGACAAGTTTACTTGACTTATGTCATAGTCATCATGTTGACCATATCTAAATGAAGCACTTTTAAATGTATTTTTATCGATATATATTAGAACATTTTTTTTTGAATTTTTAGTAGACTACTTCTAAATAAAAGCATGAGTTTTGATGATTTTGGTGTTCCGGGTACTTACATGTCTCTTTTATTACTTGTTTCTTGGGCTCTTATTTGCGTGTGCATTTTTCGTGGTATTCAAACATCAGGCAAAGTGAGTGTTATTTCGTTCTCAGTACAAACTCTCTTATTAATTATCATTTTAGGTTGCATATTTCACAGCTATTTTTCCATATATTGTTCTACTTGTACTTATTATTTTCACGGCTACACTTACTGGAGCTCGTGATGGTATTCTACTCTATATTGTACCTAGATGGGAACTCATCGGTGATTTTCAGGTATATATTGATCACAAATATTTTACCAAATAAATAGAATTATTTATGAACTTGAAAAAAAAATCCAATAAAATGAAATTTTTTATGATATTTATTGGTTGTACTATTGTCTTTTAGATCTGGCAAAGGGCAGCGTCTCAAGTTTTCTTCTCTTTAAGTATTAGTTTTGGTTCACTTATCGCTTATTCAGCAGCCAATAAATTCGATAATAATTTTTTCCAGTAAGTAAAAGTGTTTCTCTTTGACTTATCACCTTTCATTATACTCAAACAATAGACAAATGTGTATTGTGGTTTCATGTGATTGTTTTACTGGTGTTTTTGCTGGTTTTGCTGTTTTTGCTACCATTGGATTTCTTGCTAATTCATTAGGTGAACCAGTAGAGAAATATGCTGAAGCATCAGGTCCTGGGCTAGCATTTATTACTTATCCTGAAGCACTTTCAAAGATGCCAGCTAGTCCTTTCTTTTCCATCATTTTCTTTATGATGCTTCTCGCTCTTGGTCTTGGTTCACAGGTAAATCAATTATGTATTTCTATTTATTATTGAATTTCTTTGTTTAGTTCGCTTCTACTGATGTGATAATTACTGCTCTTATGGAATTTTTTCCTCGATATGCAAAGAGACGATCTCTTCTTGTCGTTATAACTTGTGTGATCTTCTACCTTGTCAGTTTGCCATTTGCTTGTCCTGTAAGTATGGTTTGCTAGCGATACTATCAAGAGACACGTATTTCTTTTCTTTCAGGGTGGCATCTATCTATTTGAACTCTTTCAAGAATATACAGCTAATATATCTCTAGTGGTCATTGGATTTTTTGAAGTAATCACTGTTGCCTATATCTACGGTTTGTTCTTTAACAAAATTTTTTCTATCGAAAAATCGTAAGATTTATTTCAGGATTCAGCCGATTTATGAACGATATTCAAATGATGCTAAACAGACGACCAGGTCAATACTATCTCTTTCTTACATGGTGCATTACAGCACCATTGTTGACACTTGTAAGTCAATATAGTATTCAATCTCAAACGCACTCTTTGATTAAGTTTATGTCATTTATTGAGTTTTATCTAAGGCGAGAGAAATGCATTGATAGATTCACAGTGAAGTATGCAATTTAAAATAGAAATATAGAGTAAGCGTAATTGTATGAAACAATGTTTTCACAACATTTGTATCGTTACAGTATGTATCGGCCACATCAGTATTCGTAACAAAAGCTTTTTAATGAGGATATTCAATGCAAACTTTAAATCTTTCGATTTAGAATAAGAAATATAGATTTTTCAATATTAATGCTACCAACTATTAGATGTGTGAGCTGTATATAACAGATGCATAAGAAGAATTAAGATTACAAAAATTTTTTATGCGATGTACAGGTTAACAATCGATTAGAATTCATTATGTGAGTTAGATTTGAAGTACCCTCAAGTAACACTATGTGTATATTGATAGAAGTACAAAACTTGCGCCAAATTAGTATGCTGTTAATCATGCATAGTATATAGACGCACATTTTGCAGATACTATCGATTGATGCACAAAGATTTAGTGCAACTAAAGTGGTAATAAAACGAATGAGAATCGCCAAAGGTGACTAGCATTACAGTGTTCGAAACATAACTCATATCTAATCTAGTACAAAAATGAGCAGTTGCATTTAGAATCTACATTAACATACAAGTGTTCAGACATTATTAGTTATTGTATTATTTTTAAACATATTATCGCATTTGTTAATTCATTGAATTCAAATTAAAACTAACATCGATAATTTATTATTAAACTTCTTATAAAAATGATTTTCAGTTTACCTTGGGCAAATTAATGTATGATCGTCTACATTAGGACTTGACAGTTTATTTTTAAACTATAGTGGTTAATAATAACTAATCGAAATTCTTATAAATTTATATTGTTTTACTTCTTAGTTAAATCTTTTAAAAAGATAGATCGGCTAGATGTACTACTTATTTTTTATTCAGATTCTCACTGCTTCCAATTTATTGAATACATCAACACTGAAAGATAAGGCTAGTGCCGGATTTCCAGAATATGAATATCCAAAATGGAGTACTATATTGGGTTGGTTTATCTTCGCTTTTTGTGTTCTTCCAATTCCTGTCGTCTTTTTGATCAGTTACATTCGAGAATATCGTAAACTTTCTGCTCAACAAAAGGTATGTAACGTTGTTATTTTTCTCGTATACATGTTTCAAAGTTAATTAAAAAAAAGGCCGGTGCGTTGATCACTGATGTTGATGGTCGACCCAATCCGATTTACTTAGCAGCATTAACAGCAAATAATTCTCCTGGAGATACCTGGGGACCAAGAAGAAGAAAGCATCAGGTTGGCGTATATGCTCATTTAAATACTAAATCAACTGGCAATAAAGAAATACTTTCTAAAGAACCTTATCCTGAACAATTATCAATAAAAGTTAATGAAATAAATGCTACTACAGGTATTCCAAATCCAGCTTTCGATCCAGATGTAACAAACTATGATGATGAAAATTATACATCCCAGAAGCTTTGAATTCAATCAGTGATCAATTGATTTGAAAAAACATCAAATCAATGTTACTTAGTTTGGCCTGCCTACATACTATTTTAAACATGTTATTTTTCTATTCAATTAATTTTTATCTAAATTCAATTATTTAACAGTGTTCTTTTAACTTTTCAAACTTTTTGCCAATAAAGAAATGTGAAAATGTCATAAGTTGATCGTTTTAGATATTACGAAAACTAAAACATTGTGATTAGTAGGCGTAGAGAAAAAAAAGAACAACAAACATTGTTTAATTCTGTAAATAATTCTTATTTAAGAATAAGTAATGAAATATGTCCATCATAATCAACAAATTTTTCATAAAACTTGAATACTTATTTATTTGATGTAATGGGTCGGTAAGAAATTTTTCGCGTTTTTCTCGAAAATTTTCTTTTTATCTTTTAACTTCAAGAATACAACTAGGTTTCGATAATGTATGTTCTATCATCATCTGTGACTTGTTGTCAACACTCCAGTAGAGAAAGAATTCCATGTTAGCAGAAGTTCGAAGACTTTTGGCCAAAGAATTTTTGGAGATCTATTTTGAGGTCGTTCTCATCGTCGAATTTTTTCTTGTATAAATGATTAGACAGAGAATGAAATAAATGGTAGTCTGTAGGAATCAAGTCTGGAGAATAAGGTAGATGTAGAAGGCTAACCCATACAAGCTTCAATCATTTTTGGCGTATCGACTTTGCAATATGTTCTCCACAAGATACCTCTGTTTCTAATTCGAGTTCAGTATTCATGTCCACAATTTTGTTGTTGTTTGAAGGATATTCATACTCCCTATATATGTACCCTTAATATGGAAACTTCTAGAACTTTCTCAACCGTTCTAGGAAATTTTCGAAAAAAATCCAAAAAATTTCTTACCAACCTAATATTAATTATCCAATTAAAATATGAATGAAAATGTTTATAACTTTAACATTTTATTTGTATTGCGATCAAGAATATGCAAAATAACGGATTATAATAATAAATTTAGACTTACTAGCAATCAGACGAACTTTTGCATCTATCGAGATTATCTGTTAAATATGTTCGAAAGAAATCATTTCACTAATGACGGGAACACGACAATATCGTCAAATTCATATAAAAACTATGTTTAAATATATATATACAAGAAATTTTTTCATATGTTATTCTATCTAATCAATGAAATATAGAAAGATTTATTTTAAAAGTGATACTATATACAACTATATCAGAATGATATACAAACGATCATTGAAATAATGAAGTCAATTGTTTCTTTTTTTATGATATGTAAAATATAAATGTTACTATCTTGAAATACTTGAAGGAAACAATCGTAATTTTCTTTTCTATTCTTATTTTATTGTCTAACGATTGAAAGAATTAAGGTTAATAGAAACCCTTATTCATCATTAAAAATAAAAAAGACAAGAAAAACTTCTTTTTTTTATTTGAAGCCATAAAATATATGTAAAAAAAGAATATTTTTAACTATAATAAAAGTACAAGATAAAAGGACATAATTACATTTCATTATTCTTATCAACAATGACATAGTTTGACAGTCATTTGCGTTTAAATGGATTCTAAGCTATACAGTATTGAAAAAATTTTAATATGTAATACAAGCATACAGTATAATAATGAATGTCATTGGAACATTAAAAAAATCAACGATTTTGAAGTTCATATTACATAAACAACAGTTCTAGAAGAAATAATGATTTTGTTATTTTGAGTATTGCGAGCGCTTGTATAGATTCATCCTCAAGCTGAAAGAATACGAGTCGACTTCGGAGCGGAAAGTCTCTCGTATTTTCTGTTCTTTCAGGTAAGAAATGATCGTAAATTATTGAGAAAAATCGTGTAGCTTTTCAATTCAGAACACTGACCTCATGTTCCGTCGATTATCGATGTTTGGAATCATCAGTCAAGTCCGAAAAGCTTTTTAATCTGTGTTCTTTGCTTCACCAAATCTATCTTTGACTTCAAGTTAGATCCGATCATGAAAAAATGATCCATGTCAAACACTGATTCTCACATCAGTTTTATTTTTAAAATCTATATACTGAATGTCACTAAAAATAAATTGGCTGTTACAGACATATACATTCGATACACCTAATATTAATAATTCATCTTTGCAATTCATATCATTTAGTTGATAGGTGTTATCATATGCGCATGAAATTGATGAATATCTGTCTCACTGTTTTGAGATTTTTCGTGAATAGTTTTATTTATCATCTAAAAATATCGAGAGAAATCTAAATCATTATGTTAATAGTTCCTTTATGTATGGATACAAAAGTGTTCAACCATTGCTAGTATATCATAATTAACTGCTAATCAATAATACATATAATATCATATTGTTGTTTGTCAAATAGGAGAGTGTTTTTAATAATGATCAAATCTTTGTACTCGATTGTTTGAAAGATCAGCAACATATACATTAAATTGAGAGTCAACAACCAAAGAAATAGGAGTATTAAGTAGAATACTTGTACTACCTGATGTGCCCGCAACACCAGCAATTGTTGTACCATTCGACTGACCAGCTAAGAAAAATTGAATACGATGATTAAATGCATCAGCTACATAAATATTGCTCATCGAATCAAGTACTACATCTCTTGGATAGTTTAATAGTGTCGATGTGATTCCAGACGATCCACTTATACTACCAGCAACAAGTATCCAACTAGAAGCACCAACTACCCAACGAACTATATTATTAGCATTAGTATTAGCAATATAAAGGCTATTTGATGATGTATCAAAGTATAAGCCCGTAGGAGTTGATAATTGTGTATTACTTGTTCCTGGTCCACCAATAACCATAATGCCTGTAGAAGCACCCGATGCATAACTCATGATGCGGTGATTATAGGTGTCAGCAATATAAAGTGTGCCCGTGTTCCAATTATGTGCAATACCATATGGAATATTTAACTGATTATTTGCTGAGCCTGACGTACCTAAAACAATATTCGTTCAACTATCATTTATTTATCAAATAGAGCAAAATTGTTTTGCTTAAACATGGCTAATAATTTTTGTATTCTAATTAAAAAAAAAGTATTCGATAAAAAATTAATTAAATTTGTTTACCATTGCCTGCGACTACAATGCATGATGAGGCACCTATAGGCCAAAGTACAACTCGATGATTAGCAGCATCAGCAATGTAGACGTTGCCACTTGAATCTAATTCGACATCTCGAGGAGTACGTAAATAATCTACTGTAGAACCTGATGTTCCATTAGCTAATCCAGCTATTGTTGTTCCATTTGACGCTCCCATCAACCATTTCTGTACTCTACTATTATCTCGATCGGCTATGTACAATGTTTTGGATAAATCCAGTGCAAGACCAATTGGAGCATTAAGTTGATGAGCACCTATACCTGGTGAATTTGTAATACCAGCTATAGTTACAGCTGTTGAATTCCATCCAGTATTAAACATAGTAGCTGTAAATAAATTTTTGAAATAAAAAAACCTTTACGCTCTCTTTCTCCCCTACAACTTAAAGTATCAATGATATCATAAATGGACTTTATACTAAATTAAAGCGCGTTAAAAAGTGGATTTATTGGTGCCAAATAGTAATGGTTATGTATACTTTTTAATGTCGTACTTAAGACATTTTTGGTGCAGCAAATTAAGACGCTCGTGATTTCGAAAAGAAAGAAAAGTTTTATCTTGAATATTTTTGCATGCTTCAATAGAGTTCGTTAAACTCTTCAAAACTGTGTATTTCAAAAAATAGTTTGAGCCGTCTTTGTGAGGTAAAAAATCATAAAAAACTTGATGAAAGAAAAAGACTCGATTTTTCAATAATGCGACATCAAACAAGTATATTTCGAAAGGTTTGGAGTAGAAGAAGTGATGAAACACGACAATTTTATTGAAGAGTTGAATGTCATCTTCCATAGGAAAAAAAATGAATTTTTTATCTCACAAAGAGGGCTCAGACTTTTTTTAAATGTACAGTTTTGAATAGCTCAATGAGCTCTATCGAAGTATATAAAATATAAAAGACGAAAGTTTTATTTCTTTTTCTGAATTACTGACGTCTTAGTTTACTACGCCAAAAAAAGTATGAAATTTGGAAAAATGTGTTTGGTATAAAATATCGTTGAAAACTTTACATACTAGATAAATTCAAGAATAATAATTTACATTTCAGTTATTTCATTATATGAAGTTTTGATTCTCATAAGTATAGAAAATAAGATTGATATTTACTTGTAGTACTAGTTACCGATGTTGTTGTAGTTGACTGTTGAATTTCACTTTGTTTGACACTAAGAAAGATGGACACGGGAATCAATATTCCTAATAGGAAAAGTCCGCTACATATAATAAGAGCGATAATCCATGTTCGACGACATTTTATTCGTTTCCTAAAAATCAAACATTCAATAGTATGTAAAATATAATATAGAAGTAAAATGAATCAATTTCGAATAAGATTTATTTTACCTATGACTTTTCCTATGTAATGGATTGGCAATATCAGTAATGTATGATACATCATTTGATTTATTATGATTTGTCATCATTGGTATTGTATACATTGCTGATGACTTGGTATGAAATACTGCAGATGGCATTGTTGCTAAACTTACAGCTGAAAGAGGACGAACATTTATGTATTTCTGTGAATCAGCGCTAGGATTCACTTGAGATTGGGTATGAGATCGATGTATACGGTTCGTTTTTAACGAAACATGTGAATTTATGGACCTTTCTAAATGATTGTCGAGATTTATTTCTGATTGATGTGGAGTCTTCACTTTTGCTGAAATATGTGCTATTCGAACAGATTGATATCGATGCATTCTTGATAAAATACACAAGTGAATGAAAATTAAATTTTTCTTTTTTTTTTTGTTTTTCTTTATTGCACTCATTTGAATATTATTGTGAATGAAATTCTATATATAATTATACTGTAAAAGTGTATAGAAGTAGTACAAATTAATCAATGGGTTTCTTTTTCGAATTTTATTAATAAAAATAATCTAAAAAATCGAACTTATTTTTTTGTTTTCTGATCTAATACAAATGAATAGCATACTTTGTTTTTTTTTCTAATCTAATTATAAAACATAATGAATGCATCACGTTTGTACGAATCTCTAACAACTCTTACTCTCACCAATAATTGTACGCAATTCGTGTGATTCTTTGAAAAAAAAGAAACTTAATTCATACTATGAAGTGCTTATTATGAATATATTTTTAAAAAAACTTCATGTTATTTCTGATATCTTCATCATACATTCATTGAAGATTATTACAATTATTTCGATATCTTAGAAATAGGTTACACGATATTTCCGCGCATCTTCACCCTCATCTAGACACACCACGTGGAAATGTCGTGCCACGATTTCAACATATTTCTAATAAAAGTTCATTTTTTTTTATTCTATGCACAGTCTGTTATGGAGATCTTTTGTAAGATAATGAAATTTTGACAATTTTTCGAGAAACAGCTCTTCGTAAAAATCAAACAAAAAAAACTAATGACAAATTGGATGGACAATATTGAAATGCAGATTGACATGTTAATATCAAGTCTATCTTCTGAGTGAATACCAAAAAATTCTTTTTTTATGTTAATTTTTACTAAAAAGGAAAAAGAATGTATCACTTAACCTGCAATATATTACGTTTTATGTTAGTCACTTTATAATATAACAATAAAATTAAAAAGAATAACTAACTAAATGAGATTTTACAAAAAAAAGAAATCAATTCGAAATTACAATAAATTGTATTTAAAAAAAAAAAGTAAATAAATATTTAAACATTAATAATTGCTGTTCGTTGAGTAAATATAAATGATATTCTATCAAAAATATCATCTAATTCTGATAAACTTGTTAAATCTAAAAATCTACATTTTTCACCACCAAATCTTTTTAAATGATTCATAGCTTGTCTTCCTTGTGTTTCTAATCCAATACCAATTAATAATACATCAGTTTCAAAATCATTACAGATTGTTTTCATTTGTCCACATGCTTTTTGTAAATTACTATTTGTTGAACTACAATCTTCACCATCTGTAATTAATATAATTTGATTACGATTTGAATCACCTAATAAAAGTCCAGCAAATTTATTTCGAAATAAAATAGCTAATGTTGAATCAATAGCATCATATAATGCTGTACCAGAATTTTCATCATTTATATCTGGTTTTAAACGAGATAAAATTAAAGCTAATTTTAATTTAGCTATATCAGCTGATTCACCATCCATAACTTCATAAACTTTAGCATTAAATGCAAGACAAGTTAAACGATCTTTTAAACCTAATTGACCAGCAATTTTAATTATACCACGTTCTGTTGCTGGCCAACGATTTTTTGATGGATTTATTTGACCATAAGCATCATAACCAATCATTGATAATGATACATCAATGACTAATATAATATTATAACTATGAATTGCTAGAGAAACACCAATTTGTTGTGGTATTGTATTTGGCATTGATGTTGTTGATCGATTTAATAAAGTTTGTGAAGTTTGTTGAGGTTGTTTAATTGGAGTTAATGAATGTGAATCTTTATGTCCTTTTTGATTTGGATTTGAATTAAGACATTTTGAACATAAATCATAATCATCACATACCGAACATTTATATCGAGTACCAATTATAGGTGAACATCCACATACATCACATATAGCATCATGTCTTGGAGTTTGATTATTTGATCTAATTATGGGGGTTGATGAAGTTTCAAAACATTCATTAAGAACATCTTGATATTCTTTTGAATTTGGTTCTAATTGACAACATTTTTTATAATATTCAATTGCTTCTTGTTTACGATTTAACATTTCTAATGCTTTTCCTTTATAAAAATATCCTTTTGTCCAATTTGGATCCGATTGAATACTTGTTGAAGCATCTTTTAAAACTTTATCAGCATCATTTAAACGATAATAACATAAAGCACGATTTGTTAAATATGGAGCATATTTTGGTACTTGTTCTAATGCATAACTAAATAATTCTATAGCTAATGTGTAGTTACCTTCATTAAATGCTGATTTTGCTTGCCATTTTAATTTTTCTGAACTTGCTGTTGGTTTTGATTGTGTACTACTCATTGTATCTTAAATAAAAGATCGTATAATATTTACTAAATATAAATAATAACGATTGAGATTGAAATATTTATATGAGTGTAGTAAAGATGATTTATTTCATAATATAAATTTAAAAATAATCGTTGGGTTTTTTCCAAATTATTCTTATATATTTACTTTTATTACTATTACCTTTTGTAGTTCCTTATAGTTTTTTTTCTACTTCCTTTCTTGTATCATGAGTCATTTATTTATGTTCTTACATGTTTATAAACTTTTTTTGATTCTTTTTTTTTCTTTTGACCTATAAACATGCACGAGCTTTTTATTATCTTATGTAAAGAAAATTACATGCTGAGTTGGTAAAAAATGAAACATAAGTAATAATCGGTGAATAATATTTATTTTTCGTTGAAGATTTTCTATTTGTTACTGCAGCTATTTTTCAGAGAAAGTGGAGTAGCCAATTTTATATGAAATATTTCATCATGAATTTTCAAGATAAATATTTCGATTGACAACCTATTATACTGTCATTTAATATTAAAATATTAATTCTGAGAAATAAACTATCAGTGGTTGATTTGAGAAGGAGATGATATACATTATTAGTATGATGTTGGACTTTGTTAATAGATTGTTTTGAAGGGTCATTATACTTTAAAATATTTCTAAATGCTTCGATTTAACAACAAAACTTTGTTATAGACATATTTGAAAAGAAAAGAAAACATTTTATCTTTTCAAAAAACGAACTCCGGTATCAAAGGGTTAAGGTGGTCGCTCTAATTCTAATGAATTTCTGATCCAAAACAGAAAATTGTGTTTTTCATTTCATACCAAAAACGAACGCAAAACAAAATCATAGTACTTTATTACAGTGGGTATAAAAAAACGTTCATTGACTATTATCAGCTATCTTATTCTTTATTGATACTATAGTTGCTCGCAGAGGAACTGTTGATGAATTTTATAGTTTTCGTATGAAGTTATAATAAAGACGAGTCCAATCGTCTTTGTAAATTGACTTTATCTAATAATATGGAGGTGTTTATGTCGATAATGAACAAGACAAGATATAATCATATTTAAATTTTAAAATATATGAAGTTCAGGTATGAAAATGAATCAGAAAATGTTTTCTCTACTATTATATAGACAAAATCTGGTGTCTTTTGGCCCATATGAAAGAGAGTCTCCACAAACTCCAAAATCGACCCAAATAATACTATGTTTTGCCATTATAATAGTGAAGAAAACATTCTAGATCATTTTTCTACCTAAATTTCACATACTTTAATATTAAAATATCACCCTCTGGGCAAGTCAAGGATCACTAATATTTTAACTTTGTTAATTTGACCTAAATAAGTCCTTCCTTTTTCCTTACCAATGCATCCGTGCTTACATTGCTCGGCACATACTCACAAGTACTGTACCCAAACCTTAATAAAATCATTCACGGAATGATTCCTGTGAGTTCTCTCTCTAGCTAAACTCTGTCTGCAAGAGGAAAAGAGAAAGTACACTCACTGATGAATGTATATCAAAACGTATAAAGAAACGAATGCATATGAAAGCGGACTGCACACAAATATAAGAAAGAGAAACAGAGAAGGAATGTTATCTTTGATAACATTCCTTCTCGAAAAATAGAACATGAAACGAAGAAGCACAAAACATCATGTGAATGAAAAGGAGAAAGAATGTCTTTAAAAGTGAGGCATAGCAAGGGAGAAAGAGAAACAATAGCGAGGACACTTGTCGTCGCTAACAATTCTAGATAAATCACTAATGGCAAAGTTGTCTCAAATGACTCACTTCACAGGAGTTATTCGTAATGACTACATCTTTTATTAGTATGTTGGACGGAAGAGGGTGTAGATACCATCGTCTATAAAAAGAAAACAGACGAAAAGAACCAGGTTGCATATGGAAACTAGTAATAATAATCGCGACTGACCCGAACGAACGATAAACCTATGAGACGTTATTATTATTATTATCGTATTTTGTAGAGAAAGATCAGACCTATTATCTGAATAAAAAAATCATATGAACTGTACAATTATTGTGAAAAATTATGGTTATTTTGTTGACAAAAATAAGTTATTGTATATCTTACATTTTTTAAATAATAAATATTCTTCTAACATGTAGTAGTTAAAATTCAAAGATAACATTGTTTATGAACATCAATCAATAGTTCATTTTCTTACGATACGGACATTGAATGATTGGTTAAATTTCAATAATCAGTAAATTTTGATTTTTTTCTAGTTATCATTGAAGAAAATTTTCCATTAAGACGAGTATAGATATGTTGTTCAAGTAATATAATTGACAGTATATGATACAAAATAATTGTTGAGAAAAAATTGCTACAGATGATCGTAGAGAAATAAAACTTGACTAAAAACCACTCTGTATCTTCCTCTTTCTCTTAAATAAACAATCAATCTTAATATAGGATCATATCTGAACAAAAGTGCATCGGTTCTATGAGAAGACTATATATTAATTTATTGGATAATATATTAATTAAATATTCTCATTTTTATATTAAGAAATCTATTAATATTAGACTATATACAGTATATTATCATAGAAAAACATTAATAACCATGATTATACTTGATTATAAATGATTCTATGAGTAAGAACATCATTTTGTATATTTGTTAGGTCTATAAGAGAATGTTTTACAAAAAAACAACGAATAAAATTTATTCATAATTTATTAAACTATATTCTATTAATAAAAACTTTATTATTATTCTAATGAACATCTCTGATAGATATTTTTGTTTTTTAATTAAAAATAGAAATAGTTGCATGCATATGTAATATGTTTTTTTCGTTTGATTTATTTATTTATACATAATGATTGAAAGTAAACAAATAAAATTATAAAGAAGACTAAAAAACAAAAAAATAATAGAATTTATTATATTTCATTTGATGGTGCATTAGTTTATATATATATATATGCCGTTATTTTATAAAAAAAAAGAATTCATTTGAAATTTCAATACTAAAATGTCGCTAGTGAATTTATCAAATGAAAATGGTATTAATTGTCAATCAGTTGTTTTGGATAAATTATTAGATGATCCACAAATGAAAGAAGTTGTTGTTATGGAGGTTAATTATAAAATAAAATAAATAAAAAAGCTTATTTAAATTTCTTTTATTTATTTAGTATGAACGATTAACTCCAGGAGCAATTTTTAAAAAACTTCAATTAAAAGCAAAACAACAAGGACATGTTTTATTACCAAATTGGTTAGCACTTATTATATGTAATTTACTTTTAGTAGCTTTATTTGGACTTTTAGCAGCTGCAATTATGTTAGCTAAAGATCCACCTGGTAAAAAAATAAAATTTTAAAAAATAAAATATTTAATTAAAATTCTTTAGGAAAAACAAATTCAGTAACAGCAGAACCATTAAAAACTAATCAATTATATAATGCAACATGTTTTACATGGGATAATTCATGTGATTTAACAAAAAAACTTTGGTGTGTTAATAATCGTTGTCAATGTTATGATCAATTAACTTATTGGAATGGTACACAATGTATTCAATGTGCAAATGGTTCTTATTATAATGGTTATAGTTGTGTTTGTCCATCATATTCTTATCTATATATAAGTTCAACAAATACATGTCGTTAGTTTTACATATTTAAGCTTTGATGTTTTTTGAGTTAAATTAAAATTTATATTTTTTAGGAGTTTATCAAAATTATTCTCAATCATGTTCAACTATTTTATGTAATCCTCGATCAAATTTAATTTGTGTTTCTAATCTATGTACTTGTCCAAGTGGTTATTATTGGAATTCTTCAAATTCAAATGATCCAAAAGGATATTGTGGTATTAAAATAATATTTTATAATTTATTTTTTTAAGAAAAAATTTTTTCTAGTTCCATATTCATCAAATACTCAACGTTGTAATAATACATTACAATGTTTAGCAAATACATCATTAATTTGTACGAATGGTACATGTCAATGTCCATCAACAGGAAAATGGTATTGGACGGGTTCAATTTGCAGTAAATTTTTTTTTTCTTTTTAAATAAATTTTTTGATTTTCTTTTTTACATAGCTCAAATAAAAACATACAATGGATCATGTATAATTGATCAAGAATGTGATGGAACATTACAATTAATTTGTAATAATAGTAAATGTATATGTGCAGGTTCAACACCATATGGAACATGGTTTTGGAATGGAACTCAATGTGGTTAGTAGAATATTTAAAATAAAATAAATCTATTCTATTTTAGTATTATGTCCACTTGGATGGCTTAATTATGATATATATTGTTATTATAATTCACAAGCAGCAGCAACATGGAATAATTCTCGTGCATATTGTCAAAAATTTGGTGCTGATTTATTAGTTATAAGAGATAATGCAGAATTTAATTTTATTAAACCAAAAGCAGCAGCTATTATTGGAGCAAAAGGTTTAGCTTTTATTGGTTATTATACACTTAGTAATAATACACGTAAATAATTCTTTTTTACATTTTTATTAATTAAAAATTAATATATTAATTTGAAAAATTTTAGCTGGTGTATTTGCTTGGCTTGATTCAACATTGCCAACATTTACTGGTTCTCATACTGATCAACCATGGTGGTGTGGTCCACAACCAACATTTTCAGTTAGTTCAGCATATACACCAACTGTTCAAGGATGTGGAGCATTACAATTAGTTAGTGGAGATGTATGTATGAATGATTGGTGGTTTTCAGAATTATTACCATTTATTTGTAAAAAAGGTTTGAGAAATTTTAATTTATTTAATAACTCTGATTTTGATTTTATTTTAGCTCATTAATGAAAATGTTTTATATGATGAACAACAACTGAGATTGTTTAATGATGATAGGACATAATCCACTTGCTATTAGTGTTGAAATTTTTTATGTTAGTTTGAAATAAAAATTTCATAGTTGTTTGTAATATAATGGTATTATATCAACTCAGTTAGCATAAGGTAGCTATTGTCCAAATGCGATTTTCATGAGATATTTTATTGAATTGCAGGTAATTTTAAATGAGTAACTTCAGATGAATTTATGCGATTTTAAAGACATTACCTATTTTTACAAAATCTTTTATATTCGAATAAAAATATGATTATTTCTCACAATTTTTTCACTCTTTAATGTTCTTATTGAAGAAATAATGGCACATATACGAATCCTAAACAATCGATTTTGTGTACTAAAAATCATAAGAAAGAAACAAAGGTAAGAAAAAAAAGAATTATTTGATATATATGACAAACGAATGATGAAACTAAACAAGCATAAACAGTTGTTTATCACTTTGAAGATAAAACAGCATGAGTTAGAAGTCCACATAGAACGATTTTATCAGCCTGCCGCATCCTATATAATCCTTTATATGCTAATATTATAATACTATTTGAATAAAATAGAAGATGGTGTTGATAAGAATGCAAGGAAATTATAGTAATTGAAATAAGATGATTAGAGGAAACATTTATGTATTGAAAATTCTATGTATTTGCAACGAATAGATAAACAAATGACCTAAGATTTACAAAAAAAAATCTATCTTTTTATTACGAACATTACGAATGTCTTCAATTAGAATGATAAAAGTTCGTCTTCGATAGTGTAAGATCAACAATATCTATACTTTATCTTCTCATAACTATGTTTTCTGCTCAAATATAGATCTCTTATTTGAGTGCTCGATAGCGGACCAGAATAATATGGATTTTTTGATGAGATGTAGGTTTTAGGAATGAGTTCTATCACTATATCATGATTACGAAGGACTTTTTGTGGTTACATCGACGTGGCAAGTATTTTGTCTGCATTCCCTCTGACTCATGTAATAATCGTCTGCTTTTTCCAACAAATATTTGCATTCGAATTATTTACGACATTCCATCATATAAAAGAAAGAAAAATATATACACTCATGTAGGCAAACTTCTTTTTCTGATAAGACACTCATTACTGTTGTTGTTGAAAAAAAATGAAGTATAGACAAAAGGAACAGGTAAGTACTTTCGCTTTTTTATCGAACAAAGTCCATTTTGCTGAAGTGGTGTATTAAACAGTGATAATAGCAGATAATAAGTGTGGTATCGAACAAAAACACGTCAGAAAAGAGTATATGATAATATAGAAATTATTTAAATATTTTTGAAATATTGTTCTGTATCTTTTACGCCATTACTCTAATTTTCGCGTCAAAAGCAGACAGTTAACGAAAATTAAGTTGCTTTCTGAATTCAAACAAAGTAGAATAACATAATGTTATTCTTTTATATGTATTTACCTATTATGGAAGTTTTGGCAGATGGTGGAACTAAAAGTATCTTTCTAACAGACTTTAATGTTGCACATAGTTTCACACAGCTAGACGGTCTAATTCAAAATACCACTAATGTTGTATTCGAAATATTGTCTATATATAATAACATAGATTTTAGGCCGAAAACTAATAAATTGCTTCTATACCATACGATGGATGTTACATAGTGGTCATATACTGCACGTTTAAGAATAATCAGATGTCAGCTTTTTGTGCGGTTTAGAAGATATGAAATGTTCAATTTTAGATGGATCCGCATCTAAATAAACTATAAGATAACTGATCGCTTAAGGTGTACAACATTTTAAATTACTAGAGGCCCCTGTGAAAAGTTAGACTCAAGGGGAAAAAGTGAGACATGTGGAATGCGTGCTCCAGCTGTATCTCCTCATACCTTCACTGTGCTCCCCTGTGTTCTCTCTGTATTTCCCTGTACTCTCATTGCACTTCTCTATACGTTTACTGTATTTGTCTGTACCTTCACAGTCCTTTCCTGTATTTCTCTATAACTTCACTGTACTTCTTTGTATCGCCGCTGTATTTTTCTGTACTTTCCTAGGTTTTCACTGTATTTTCCTGTACCTACACTTTACTTTCCTATACCTCCACTGCACTTCCCTATATTTCCACTGTATCTCCACTGTACTTTTCTATATCTCTACTGTACTTTCCTGTACCTCCTTCCACTCCGGGAGTCTCTCGTTTTCACTCTTGGTTGAACTTTAATATCATCGGAAAAATTAATTTAACCCTTTCGCGGACGAATTTTACACAGGATAAGTTCTTTTGGAAATGAAAACTAATGATCACATTCTTCAAAATTCCCTCTTCGAGATACAGATAAACTGTGTTACTTAATCTCGGATAACTGTGAATTCATTTCATCTATACAGTATCATTCTTCTTTCTACCAGATTCATTGATCTTAGTTTATCATAATTCTGCAACCGAAAACAAAAAAGTAGTACATATTTACATCAGCATCTTCGAAAGGGTTAATGCACATAAGAAAAACTTTCGTGAGTGTAATATATAATATAGATGACTGACATATGCGTATGTATAATAAATGGACATATCCGAAATTTATACATAATACATGTATACTTTGTTTTGATTCTCAGACCAATCATATAAGGTTTTCGTACTGAAAAGTTTGTCTATTACAATATAGATAGATATATATATTATAGAATAACTCTAATAACATAGATCGCAGGAGAATGTACATAGATGGTCATTTCATATATATATATATACGTATATGTATATTTCTTTTTCGCGTTCTGTGACCAATCAGATAAAAGTTCCCGAACTGAAAGTTTGTCTATTATAATATAGATTAGAATTTTCATTCCTATCTTCTGTATCTGTCTATATATCTATACAAAGCCTATAGAATAGCTATTAGTCTCTAACACTTTATTTTGTGAATCATTTCGTATGATTAAGTATCAAAGTATCTTGGTTCGTGAACAATGATGTATCAACTAATCTCTTATCTTGTCCATTCTCAGGACTTTGTCTTAATATTTCTATTTTGCGCTAGAACGCAATAAGCTACTCATATTTTTCATGTTCGAAATTTGAGAAGATTTTCTTTTACTACTCATCTGTTGTTGCTGTAAATGTGGTATCGTTAACAGGGGTGTTACTTTATATTTATGTTTCGTTATAATAAAGAAGTAAGTAACGAAAATCTCTATCTTTATTTTATAATGAATAAAGATAAAATTAAAATAAAGAATAAAGAAAATTTCTCCAGTTATCGGTAAATAGATAAATAATTGATATAACAACAAGTAGTATTGATTGCAGTTTTTTCTCATCCTCAGCCATATTCTAATATGGAATAATGTTAGCAAATGCATGTAAGGCATAAAAGATTTATGGAAAAAACCTTCATTCTAAAATATTTTCTCGCCTGTGTCCTTAAAATATTTAACGATCTATGCAGAAATGATAAAATTTTACTTTTTAAAAAAGAACTTTCTTTATTCTTTATCTTCTCTTCTTAAAATAAACTAACCTTTTTTTATCTTTATTTAAAAAATAAAGATAAAGTATCATCCATAATCATTAATATAAAACTCAACTATATAAAAGAAATATTACTCATGAACCGTAAATAGCGCTTTACCCATTGTTTTGCATGTATGTCAATAGTGTAGTTCAGGACTGATGAACTGTTCCAACCAGAGATGTCCATCGTGGTTGAGAATTTGCTGCTGCTGCACCGCGCCGCTGTCACGATGGTGTTTTTAAGAATCTTTGAATTTTCAAGGCTGTGGTCGGTTTAAACTAGAATTCCTCCTGCCTATTGATCAGATTCGTCAAGCTTTATCGTGCAGCACTAGAGACCTGCGGGTCTGTCCAGACCTGATCCGACCGAGTTTTGGCCGAGTTCGGGCCCAATAAAAAACGAGTCCGCAGATCTCTATGCAGCATACATCAATGTCGAGACTATGTTGAAATTTCTGAGTTTTTGAAATTTCTTTCATAGAAAAGCTACTGCCGCCGAGCCGCGATGGTTTCTGAAGAAATCTGCCGTTGTCGCCACCGCCACTGCGGCAGCATCGCGATGGACATTTCTGGTTCCAAAAGTTCATTTTGAACGGATTAGCCTTTTTAAATAGTTCACTTTAAATGAACTGAACTTTTTCAAGTAGTTCTTTTCAAATAGACTGAACTAGTTCAAGAGTTCAATTCTATAAACTGATCCTATGGTCTTCGAGGCTTATCAAAATAAGGTACCCACAGGTCCCATAGACCATCATATAGTGATACTCATAGATTCCCATCGACTATCATATTGGGGTAACCATAGATCTCCATGAACTTTCATATAGAGATATCAATAGATCCTCATGGATCATGATAAGAATGCAACGGTGGCAATTAAACGGTAACCGGTCAAACGATTAGTCGAAAACTGGTTATTTCGATCAAACGATTAACAATAGAGATGGACATTTACCTCAATTTAAAATTAAATGAATGATTTTCACTTAACACTTATTATCAAGTGTCAGTGATTTTCATAGGTAGTTCAATTATTTCTCTATCCCAGTATGGACAAAACATGCTGTTGTTCGGTCCAAATGAGAGAGAACCCCTATAATAACCTCCATGTTTACTAAGACACCACTAGGTTTTATCCACACTATAAGTGAAAAAAACTTAACCGAATTTTAAATTAGCATAAATGGCCACCCCTACTATTAGCCGTTTGATCGATACAACCGATTTCCATTTAATAGGTTAATCGGTCGAACCGGTTACCGTTACATCCCTCGACCATGAGAACCTTTGATTTACCTCGATATAATAGTCCATGAGAACCTATGTATAGCCCCATATGATTGGCGTTGGGAAATATGGCGTCAGTGCAGACCTGAACTGTTTTTGAAAAGTTCAGTTCGTTTAAAACGAGGTATTAAACCAGTTCATCAGTTTGTTTCAATGGAGTTCGTGAATCTGAGCTGGTCGACTCCTAACTGTGAAACCGATTAATCTAAAAGCCACAACTTTTCCAGCAAAAAAATATTTGGGAGGGTTAACATATCCGAAAATAGCTAAGTTATAGAGAAATATGACGCGATCAGTTTTATAGAAGAAAGTTTGCTTTACAAAATTCATTTATCAGTTTCTCAGATAAATTTGAATACTATGATCATTTCTGGATCAAATATTCTATACGATATTTAGCTAAAAAACAGAAGATATTAGACTTTTCTAATATAAATATCGTATGGAATGTTCGATCCTTGAATTATCATAGTATTCAAGTACATTTGAGAGACTGATAAAATGATCGGGTAAAGCAAACCTTCTTCTACAAAATTGATCACCTCATATTTCTCTATGATTTAGTCATTTTTGGATAAGCTATTCTTACTAAAAAATTCCTATGGGAAGGTTGTAGATTTTGATTAATTGATGTTACAGTACATTATAAACTAACGAATTGCAATCAAACCAATTGAAATAGGCAAGTGTGTAGAGAATTGAAAGGTACAACTTGTTAAAAAAGTGCAGATTAATAATCCTAAAGCTCGATTCAAGTCGAACAGTGATATAGCCTGGGAAGTAGGATTACACTGTGTAACTTGATTGATCGATCATTTTCCATTTCAAGTTAGAATGTAATGTGATCGATCACTTCATACGGATATTGCATTCATGCTTTCAAGATTTAATCATGTTTCGGCATCGTATGATCGAAAGTATCCCATTTGTTTTTTCTTAGACCATGAGTTCATTGATGAAGAATCTCAAGGATAATATTTTCTCAACATTCTAGACTATTTCTATTTGACGCATTCGACTGTTACCGTCCGATACTTAAAACTTTACTGACGAAATACTTCACATAAGCTAAATGAATCAAACATCATCCACGAAATCTGCCACAGATCCTGAAACAAATACTCTTGTCGTCAGCAAGGCCAACCTAGCGCCACCCTCATCTAGAAGAGCGGCTGCAAAACACATCAGCAATGAAACACCAGAAATATTGCCTAATGCATCAAGTATCTCTCATGGAACGCATAGCAGCACGATAAAGAGTAGCGTGAAGCTGCCGGTAATACCTTCAAATAACAAACTCTCAAGATCTTTGATATCTGAAACGAACGAAGCATCAGTTAGCAGATCCAACATAAATACCAGAGCTACCAATTATACTCGAAAAAGCAAACACAAATTGCCGTTAATCACTCCTAGGAATGTGCGAAAAAGAGTATCATTTTCCGAACAGGACACTTTTTTTCCGATAGATAATGAGGCAACTGATAATGAAAGCGAACAAGTATTAGATTCTTCTGAAAGTACAACTGGAATTTTTGCAACCAGTGAAAATCCTGAAGTTCGATTAAAATTTCGTTTTATTCATGACTTCAGACTTATTTGGTTGAATTCGAACATTACTAAGCTCAACGTAGAATTTGAAAATTCGATTAATCAACTTCGACACATTATTGATATAATTGATTCATACAAAGATCCTGAAGCATGCAAAGATTTTCTTAGAAAAAAAACTGATGAAACGATCTTCTTAATTATACCATATGATTTAAGTCAATCAATAATACCTGAAATTCATGATACATCTCAACTTCATTCTATCTTTATATTTTGTAAAAACATACCCACACAGAAACAATGGATAAAAAAATGGACAAAAATAAAAGGTTTTTTCACTTCTATTGATTCAATTTATGAAGTACTTACACGAGAAACTGAACGATATTATCGTGATTCCATTACATTTAGTATTTCAAGTATAGATTCAGATCGTCTTGATCCATCGTTTAAGTATACATTACTTCTCAAAGAAATACTTCTCGAAATGGAATATGATGACACAGCAAAAAAACATTTCACGGAATTTTGCCGAGAATATTATGCTGACGATCCGTATGTGTTGAAAGACATTGAGAAATTCGAAAAACATTATAACATGTATACACCTACATGGTGGTACACTGGATATCCTTTTATCTATGAAAGGGTTAATGAAGCACTTCGATTACAAAAGACCAGCATTATTATTAAAATGGGATTTTTTATACGAGATCTTTATAATCAAATTGAACAGTTGTACAAACCACTGATGGAAAAAAAAACTTTTTATCGAGGTCAAGGATTATCATATGCACATTTTAATCAATTGCGTACAAGAAAAGGTGGTCTCTTTTCTTTCAATAATTTCTTATCGACAAGTACCGATCGAAAAGTAGCTTTTTCACGTGCTGATAGCTGTCGTTTTGCGGAAAATCCTGAACAAATAGGTATTCTTTTTCAAATAACTGTGGATCCGACAATCGTCACAACTCCTTCGTTCGCTTCATTAGATAAAGTGAGTTTCTATAACAATAAAGAAGAAGAAACTTTATTTTTTACACATACTGTATTTCGAATTGATGAAATAAAATCACTTGAAAATCGACTTTGGCAAGTAGATCTTTCATTAACTAATGACAATGATGACGAACTGAGAAATCTTATTGAACACATTCGAAATGAAACACAAGAAACAACAGGATGGGCTCGACTCGGTACATTATTATTGAAAATGGAAAAATTTGAAAAGGCAGAAGAAGTTTTTAAGATTTTAATTGAAAATTCGAATAAAAATGATGAAGGTCTTCCTTATTTTCGTTATTCAATTGGATTAATAAAAAAAAGTGAAGGCAATTACAAAGAGGCACTTATCTCCTACAAGGAAGCTCTTATGTTATATCAAACATCTTCCAGTTCACATCATTTAGAATTAGCTAGAATTTACAATGACATGGGTTCCATATATAAGGAAACAGAAGAATATATAGAAGCATTGGAATGTTTCCAAAAGGCAGTTAATTATTTAGAAGAACATAACCCATTAAGCGACTTAAATTTGGCTGCCACTTATAATAATATGGCTGATGTATATAAAATTTTGAAACAATACTCAAAAGCTTTGGATCTTCTTGAAAAACTCTCGATTATTCACAAAAAATCAGGATTTTATGATTATACACATTTATCTAGTACTTTTACAAATATTGCTGAAGTATACTTTGATATGGAAGAATATTCGGAAGCATTACAATTATTTCGAAAAGCATCTAATATACAACAACGTTGCCTTGCCCCAAATATTATAAATACAGCCACTATGTACAATCGTATTGGTCAAGTTTATGAAAAAATGGGAAAGGATCTTGATGCATCTACATACTATGAGCGATCGATTAAATATTGTCAAACTGAACTCAATAGTTTGTTCAAACAATCACCATTGAATATGTCAAATAGGGCTATGCTCTTTAATAATATAGCTCATGTATGTACAAATATGAAGAATTATTTAAAAGCACTTGAATACTATCAAAAGACACTTGGAATCTTAAAAAGATCTCCGGAATTAAAACAACCAAATTTGGCGACTACAATTGATAATATTGGTCAAATGTATGAGAACATTGGCAAATATTACGAAGCAACGCTATCATATAGACAAGCTATTCGTATTGCACGAGAATCATTAACTCAAAATCGTCATCTTCAATTGTATCAAAAACATCTTACGGAACTTGAAAAAAAATATAAACTTTGAGTTTTTCTAAAGTGAATTTGTGTTTTCGGGTAATATATTATATACATTGATAAAAAAAACCCAATAACCGATAATGAATTAATTGATACAATTAGATTTGAAGTATATTATGACTATTGATGAATTGAAAGGCCTTTCTATATTTTTTTTTGAACAACCAAAAAAATTTAAATCAATATCTAACAAATTCAAATTGTCCATATATTGTTTGTAAGAACGATAAAGATTTATAATAAAATGTTCTAAAATATACATTCATATATAAAATAACTAATAAAACTAAATAATATGTATATAAAATTCCTTAAAGTGCATATACTTTAAAGAATATATTTTATTCTTAATTATGAGAAATGTTCCATGTATTATTAGCATGAATGACAGCAATAAACGACGTCAATCACAATTCATTTTAATTTGTTTAAAGTAAAAATAGCATGCAATTTGTTTTCTATTGTGATAAATATTTTTTCATCGACCGTACTTTTTAGAATTCTTTTTGTATAGGATACTTTGATGACGAAGTTTGTTAATTATATTCATTCCAGTAGTCTTTATGTATGAAAAGATAAATTATTAGCTTCATTTCACTTTAGTCTATCTATAAAAGTAGAATATATTTTGCATTTATTTTCAAAGAGTAGAAACAAAATTTTTTTTTACATCTTTTATATTAGAATAAAATAAAATGTTGAATTTAACAGAAAAAGTTTCATATATTGATATTAATCGATTAGCAGAAATTATTGTGATTATGGATAAATATATGATTATTATACTTTATATAATGGGAACAATTGGAGCTATTCTTAATATAATAACATTTATTCAAAAACAAATTCGAATTAATTCATGTTCAGTTTATTTTTTATCAACATCAATCGTTGATTTATGTATTATGAATCTTTTTATTTTATTGGAAATTATTGTGGCATATAATAAATCACTTTCAGATTATATTTATTCAACAAGAATTTGGTGTAAACTTGGAAATTATCTTATGCTTTTATTTCCATGTTTATCATCAAGTTATATAACATTTGCATCAATTGATCGATTTTGTATTAGTTCATTAAATCAAACATTTAGAAAATGGAGTTCTTTGAAAACAAGTCGAATTGTAGTAATAATAATATTTGTTTTATGGGCTCTTTTTGGATTACATGTTCCTATTGCATATGATCGAATTCAAAATACATCAACAGGTGTAACTCAATGTATAGTGCAAACTAGTTTATCTACAACATTTATAATTATTGATGGATTTTTCTTTGCATTATTTAATGGAGCTATTGTTCCATTTCTTTTATGTATATTTGGTTTATTGATTATTTATAATATGAAACGAAGTCGAGAACGAGTTATTCCTCAACAAAATGTAATTTATAATAGAACACCACCACCAACAACAACAACAGAACCAAGAATATGTTTGAATTTAAAAAATAATGTTCAAAAACGAACAAATACTCATATGTTACGAATGTTATCAGTTCAAGTAACTTTAACAATTATCTTTAATATTCCATATGTAGTTATTTATTTAATGGGTTTTTATAAAAAAGTATCTTCAGATCCATTATCTCTCTATGTTTATGTAATATTTAGTTTTATTGCAAGATGGTTTTATTATATGAATTATTGTAAAACATTTTATATAAATACTTTAACAAGTAAATTATTTCGAAATAGTCTACGAAAATCATTTACTTATATTATTGATCAACGTCGAAGAAATTTTTCTCGAACAATGTTTTCTGTACAAACAAATGCTTAATAGACCTATATTCTCAGTTAAAATAATATACAACTTTTGACTTTTCATCATTTTTCAATTGTAGTTCATAAATCTCTGTATCATATTCTACTATTTTAATAAAACTATTCATTATTTAAAAATAAATAAAAACCTACTTTAGAATTGTCCTAAGTAAGTTCAAACTTTTCAAATTTATACATCAATTATTGTCATTATGCGCTTAAATAGAAAAATAACCATGAATAGTATGCAAGAAAAAACAAAACGTAAATGTTAGACAATACCAATTAACATATAAGAAAATGTATTTTATTCCACATGAAAGAATGATATAGAACAAATAATGCCGGAATCAAAACTAAATAGGTAATAAATTCTATTAGAATTAAAAGGTATTCTTAAAAGAAGAAATACTGAATGCATTAAAATATTTAGATTCCTCATACAATATCTGTATGAAATCAAGGAGAGAATTGATTTTAACTCAAAAAGACAATAGTTAACATTCGAATAGTATTTTTTTTAAAGTTATTTATCTTATTGTGAAATATTTCATGAAATATCTCTATTATGAAGAATTTTAATTCCTTTTGTTTGTTTATAACTTAATAACAGATTCTTAGATTTTTTTTGCGTGTTATGCAAATCTCATGTAGTTTCTAAGGATTCATATGAAATTTTGAAGTCACTCATTTTTTCATACATGAATAAAAAATATAAATACTGATTATTCTGACAATAGTGCGATATACATCATTTTTTCTTTTCGGTTTTTTTCTATGATGTAAATTATATTACTCAAAAATTTCGAAAGACTTTATTAATATGGAAAAATATTCAAATTGAAATCATACTTTTATTATTGTTAAAGTTTTGAAATGGTGCATTTATTTAATCAAACATGAGAATTTTAAATTGATTCTCAAAAAATATACTATAGTTATTGTTAATTTTAATAGATATATGATAAAAGTTTGAATGGTAACAATTGTCTATTTTATCTTGTTAGATCTAATCATTAGTTTTAAAATTTTTTGAATGTCTTAGAACAAGGAAGACAACCCAATACTTCCAGATGCTTTATATATCTAGAAAAATAGAATGAGTGAAAATGTCTAACACAACAACAGAAACAATTTCTTCGTCTAACACCGCTGTATTTATCAGGAAATGTTTTGACTGTGATAGACATATTCCATGTAATAATTACATGCGCTTTAGATACAATTGAACGCATTTTTTATTACAAATATTCACTCTTTGATGCGTCTGTGCATTGCAGCATGATGTAAACACATATATATATATGTTCATATCCTGCTTTTAAAATATATTAGCATACATCTATATCTTTTCATGCATCACATTATATTTCATGTTTAAATGAAGTTATTTGATCTCTAATAAATGTTTCCTGATTGACAGGGTCAGGAAAATCAATTTCTATGAATACATCAGTTCATACATTGACTTTGTAGAAACACGTTTTAATATATCTTATTTTGAAATACAACTGGCCGTACAGCTATCAAATTAATCTAATATGTATACAAATAGATAAATACAATATTTTGCAAAATAAATCACTGCTGTTGTTTTTTTTATAACAAGATTATTGTCAATAATGCATTCATAGTTTTACATAATATTATATTTAGTTGCTTATTAGATATATATGACACATATTTGATTATGATATCAATATTGATAATGACAGAAACGACTATATCACACCTATTGGAATACGGCAAGCTGCCAAAGGACTTGAAATTTAGAATCATTTCTCAATTGTTTAATGATCATGACAGAAGCCTTGTGATAGTGATATTAAACACAATTATCTCGTAGAAGAAGAAAGAAATAGTCGAATAAACAAGATGAAACAAAAATTAGATAGTAGATAAAAAATAAAGAGATTAGCGAAATAATCAATTAGAATTCATCATGTAATAGAAAACTATAAAATCATATTATGTTGTATTAAAACCATATAATATCTGAAAAATAATGACAAGGAATCCAATATATAAACGAAGGATTAAAGTACTACAGAAAAAAACCTGCGATCTGAATGAAAAGGCTAGCCAATGAACTTTCTTTTGGAAACCATTGAATAGTTCCGGAACTGTGAGAATTGTTAAATAACCTGATATCAAATATATACATAACTATTTACAACTTTTGGCTGTTCTCTATATATGAAAAAGATGAATTAGCAGTTCAATATGGCAAATAAACTGCTCAGGACTTTTTCGATATATGACGTATTGGTTTTTTCCCATTGTTCTGTGTGTGTGTGTATATATACATTAGATTTCTCCTTTTATTCCTATGACGATCTGTGGATTCTTTCCTTCACATAAAAGGTGGGCCTGAAGTCTTGATTCAATTTTTATAGCTGATTGTTTTATATTAAAACACATGTTTAAAAATGTGTCCCTATGATAAAAAGAAACGGTAAAACACGCTCAACCAAATAGCCTATAACTGACCCTTCTTAACTCAAATAGTAAGAAAGTTATAGACTTAGAAAAATGAACTACGGACTTTCTTCTTCTAATAGTGCTTTTAAGAAAAGTCCTGTAATTCCATCAAAACAAAAGATTTTTCAATCGAGTTTGTCTTATTTCAATGGGAAATGATTGCTGTTCTCTAACTAATTGTAATATCAAACTTTGATTACAATTTTTATTTCTTGCTTCGACGCATTGTCAGAAACAGGTGTCTTTAATTTTTGAAACATTATTCTCGGGCACACTATCTAATGTAAAAAATCTTTTCCACCGAAATAATAGAATAACAAAAAAGTTCGAGCCGAAAAAATATCAAATTTACAAAACTTTCGCTTTTACAGGTTTCGTAAAATTTGCTTAGTTTTCTTGATTGAAGATCTGAAAGTAAAGTTTAGGTACGATTTTGTACAGAATCTCATGGCGTTTCTCTTTCAAAAAGAATTTGTTTTAGAGAACCTAGGAAACAGGAGTTCAGATAAAAAAATCGAGATCAGGTTCACGATTAATTTTTCGTTTTTATGAAACATATTTCTAAGTCTATAACTTTTATACTATATGTGTGGGAGAGGATTAGTCATAGACTATTTTGTAGAGCGTCTTTTACTGTATCTTGTTATTATAGGGACACATTTTTTAGCATGTGTTTTAATATAAAAATATTAGTTATGCAGATAGAATCATAATTTCTGGCCCACCCTTTATCTGCAAATGTTTTAGATTCTGTTGGAACATTTTCATTTTATGGAATAGTAATAACAGCATCTAAAGATAGTTTGAGCCGTGCTTCGTGGACAATTAATCTTGGCGAGCCATAACATTGTTCTACTTTCTTTTTAATTTCACAATTAAATAAAGCCTTTTCAATTTCATTTGTTTCTGGTGCTTGACATGGATGATCTCGATATATTTTAAACAAAATTCCATTATAATGAATACGATCTTTACAATTGATTTTTACACAACATCATACTAATCTATCTCGATGATGTGGACAACCATCGACAAGAAGCTGATTGCTTTCATTGACTGACTTGATGAGAGATATGTTTTTACTTAAAAAGATTGTCAGAATAATTTTTATACCCACTCATTTTGTTCTTATATTTATATTTGGTTCACTTCGTCTTATTGTATCTCGCCTATCTATCAGTTATATTTATTCATTTGATCATGATCAATCATGTCGTCCTGATATGCTTTTTTATACATATCGATTGATCTAATAATAAATAACAGAACATCGCTCTGTCATCCATAGTATTGAATATAACTTATCTGATAATATAAACAGGTAACGAAAAATAATTTGCGTGTAAGAGTCGTACATACAAGTGTCGCGCGCAAAAATGTCATGCCACGCAAAATACATGTGCTATTCATTTACTCACTTGCACATATTCCGTTCGCTTTATTAATACGTATAAAAACATGTTGACAAAAACGAAAAAAGCAAGGATGCATGCATAAAAATATACATCATTCTAATTAACATGAAAAGAAGGTTTAGAACTAAATATTATCTACGATTAGTATTGGTGATGATAAGTCTATCATTTATAATTAATAGTATTTCAAATCCTATGCAACAACAAGTATCATCAGACTTTATCGTTAGTCATAAAGATAGACAAAAGTCAATAAATCAACGAATCTATAACACTACTATCAATAATAAAAATCATAGTCAGTCTGTATATTATCGTTTAACAACAGATACACATTATCATTATGAATTTCGTTTTGAATTATATGAACCTAAAATAAATGATGATCATCGTCTTATGATTATACTTTCAGATGGTAAACGTGCATGTAATGATATGTGGAATTTTTCTGTTGGTAAGCGTACTTTAGCTGCTCTTCGTAATTCTGGTTATTCTATATTAGTTGTATGTCCTAAACGAAAAACTTATGATATTGATTTACCTATTAGTACTAATAATGATGTTAAATATGTATATATATCATTACAAATTTGGATGAAAACAATTTATTATCCTAAATTTCAACGATATCCACTTTTATATTTACATGGTACTAGTCGAGGATCAAGATTTGCAGGTTTACTTTGTAGAATATTACCTATTCAAGCACAAATATTATATATTTATCCAGGACATCAACAAGCAATGCGTGTTCCTTCAGCTTATGATTTTGATATGCAAACACGATTATTATTAGATTCAACATTTGCGAATTGGTTTTATTTTGATTTTTGTTATGAAATAGAAAGTAAAAATTTTGAAAATAAACATCTTTGTCCATTTCAAAGTGATCATAACTATTTTTATCCAATTCCACCAACTTCTTTTACATTTTTACAAAATGATCCATATCAATCACAGCAACTATATAAAGATCTTATTAAAAATATTCGTATTAATTCAAATCGTCTTGGGAGAAAACTTTTAACTTATTCTGAAACACTACAATTTGATGTAATACCTCCTATCAAATTAAATATGTCATATATGCAAGAAAATTTTTCTCGTTTATTTTATGAACATTTCACTAATATAAAACAATATAAAACTAATGATAAAGATCGACAAACATGTTGGTGTTCAAATATAGATTTTAGATATTTTGAAATAAATCCAAATATAACAAAAACATGGTCAAGAAAAGAACAAAATGAATATAGTGATTATATTCGAGATACAAGAATATATGAACATGCATTTTGTGAAGAAGTTTGTGGTGATTTAATGACAACACATTCAATGTCTTCAAGAAATATATATAAAGCTCTTAATTGGATTAATAATATGGATAAACTTCGACGTTCATTATATATTGATGATTATTTACAGCGTCCATTAAGAATTTGGATGTATGATAAAAATTTATTAGTACAAGAAATAAAATATTTTTCTTCATATAATGTTAGTTGGATAAATATAGCAAAAGAATTTCAAATGTATTCACCAGAATATTATCTTCAAGATTATTTTCAACGATTAAAGAATTCAAAAAAAATTCATCGTCGATATATTAAATGGATTAATAATCCACTTCTTGCTGATTATTTTATTATTCCAAGTGATTTAATGTTTTTTTATTTTAATGCTCATCCACCATCATTAGATGATGAAAAATTTAAACAATTATGTATAGATTTAAATGAAAATTATTTTGAAATATTATTAAAAAATCTTCGTAGTATTTTTCCATATTGGACATTAGCTAATCGAGAAGATCAAATTGGTTCAAATCATATTATTGGTATTCCTGGTGGAAGAAATATGGGAATTTTAAATAATAAAACACAAAATATATTAAAAAATGTTATTCAATTAGGATTTACAGGTATTCGACAAGATTTATTACCATCGAATGCAACACCTTTATATGTATATAGAAATATACATATTACATATAGACATCATTATGATATCATTTTACCTCAATCTACACCATTAAATTGGAATAGAACTAGATATGATGATTTAGATGTATTAGTAAAAAAAAAGAAACGTTTATTTTATTTTGCTGGTGCTTTATCTCATTCAACTTCACCAAAATCTGCACGTGCATTATTATCTTCTATATGGTATAATATAACCAAAAAACAGAATATGACAACTGAAGTTCAAGAAAGACTATTTGATACAATTAAAATAATTGAGGGTCATATTAAACCTCATGAATATATTGAAGCTGTTCAATCAAGTGTTTTTGCTCTTTGTCCTGAAGGTTTTCTTCCATGGTCTCCACGTCTTTATGAATCTATTCGATTAGGAGCAATACCTGTTTTACTAGTTGATAATATTGTTCTTCCATTCGAACGATTTATTGATTGGAGATCATTTAGTGTTAAAATTAATGTTAGTAATATCAGAAATATAACTAATATTATTAATCGTATTAATAATTTTAAAGAATATATTAAACAAAAATTAGAAAATGCTCTACCATATCTAGATGCATTTCGATGGCCATATTCAACTGATAATAATAATACATTGAATAAACATACATATCAACCAGAAGAAGATTTAAATGGAAAGACAAGAAATGTTTTTCATTATATATCATTAGAATTACGATGTCGTCGATTAGAACAGTTGTATGGATTTACCGTAGATAGTTCAACTGCACAGTCAATCGCAGCTCAACGACTAGCATGTACAAATCATCCAACTATTTGTCCATGTCATAATGAACAACAATCTTTAGCATATCAAGAATATATCTAATAAAAGACTTACTGATAATTGATCATATATAATTAGTATAATAAAATGAGAAAATTTTTAATTTTTTGTATAAATAAAGCATGTTTTATTTCAAAAAAAAATTCATCTGAGTCCGGATTAAGATGAATGAATGTATGAGATAAAGTATTATTTAGAAATTTGTAATAAAAATAAATTAATATGATTCGATTATTTGAGAAAAAACATAATCTATTAATATAGATGTAAATGCTATTTTTCAAAAAACCATTTGCTAACTTCTGTCTCTGTATTCAACACGAAATTTCAACAATTTCTGTGTAATAACTATCAACAGTCAAGAGATTAACAATGTCTTCCAAATTATTTTTTCCCATCGAAACAATCATACAAAATTTATTTTTGAATATTATGACAAATATACTAGCGTTTCAGCAAGAATAAATATTCATTCGACTTGTACTTTTACATATTTACTGCGATACAGATCGAAAGGAATTTGCTAGATGCTGGAGAAAAGAAACGAACATCGATCACATGGTTATACGACAAATATTTATTCTTCCTCTCCAAGTTTTTTTGTTACATATATGTGCGATCATGTACAGATCAGATAGTTGTATTTAGTATGAAAGAGAGAAATGAATATGTAGATTATCATTTTCGAATTAGGAAATGTTTTTACTTACCATAGAGAACAATCGAAGATCTCATTATTGATCTTATTGCCATAAGACTGTAATAAGTACTGATTGATTAGGTTAAATAGAGCACATATTCATTGAAATATACTATACCTCTGTGAAAAATATTCTAGGCGCTCTATAACCTACTAAAATTTCACTTTTTATCAAAAAATAATTTTTTCAATAAATGTTATTTAGTTGGTCAATATTGTGAGCCATTTTTTGGATCAATGTGGTACTTTTTTTTACCATTTTATAGAAAGGGAAAAAGTTGTACAACATATGTGAAATTCATTGTGGAACTCTTAAAAATGACTGAATGCCAGTCGATATACTGGAAAAAAATCCACTCACTTTTCACTCGAAAAATGACTAGTCATGAACGGTATTTATAAATAACTATTGATCAAACCATGGAAAAAACATATGTAAATAGGTAGTTTTGTTCAGCTTTTGATGCTCTATCTTCTGGTAAATTAAACGAAAAATTTTATTAATTCTTTGTCCCCGAAAAAATCTCAACTTTGTATGAACGATTTTTGGCACTATTTCTCAAATGGTGTTGTGACTACTTGAATATAAAACGAAGCTAACTTTTCACCAACTCGTTCGAATTCTCTAAAAATTTAGATTTAATGGTTTTCAATGATGCTGAATAAGATGGGCATATCAAATCAAAAAAGAAAGTTTTATCGAGTACTTCGATATCTGACATGGTACTCAAAGGTCTCATGGAATCTCTCTTAACATGTAAACTTTCATATTCCGTTGAATTAGTTGATAATCAATTCCTAAGAGGTAAAAATACAAATATTCACTTGATGAAAATCTTTGTTTTCTTTTTCTTGAAGATTCTAGTATTATATTAATCAGGACAGTCGATTCTTTCACTATCGACTCCATAGTAATAAACATCACGAATGGTAAATTGTTTTCTTGGTAGTGATTTCTTAATGAAGTACAAAGTTTGATTGTATATTTAATAGGACAGACTGTATCCGTTCTTGCGCCATTGTACTCGACTCTCCCAATACTTCGTTTATCTTTTCATACGAATAATCCAATACGAGTCGCTCCTTCTTATGCTGGTCCCATGTAAACATGAAACGTGTCTGAACGCAGACGGTGAGGTTGGCTCTTTTCGTCAGTAAGAAGCTATTTTTATAAAGCTAGATGAAAGTTTTTCTGGACCGAAGAATCTCAATCCAAGTTACAACAATTAGTTTCTACTTTTCACCTGTCTACCAGAGACGTGTAATTTAAAAGAACAAGAGCCGTGTGTCGATTTTTGATGTGATTGTTACTGTATTCAAATAAAATTATTTTCTTGTGTTCTTTAATCCCTTCTTTATATTGGGTGTTCAACTGTCGGGAGCTCAACTGTCGTTGTACCGAATAGATTCTTAATTAGCAAACAGAAAAGAAAAGAAACTCGTTACATACTTTATTATCTATTTAATTAATATTAAAAAAAATATTTTTTTTTAATATTTATAATTTTTTAAAAATATATATTTTGTTATAATAAGAAATAAAAGTCATTTTGATAAGAATTAAGATGAAGAATTATTCATTAAATTTAAAGATAAAAAGTTCATAGGAATAAAAGAATAAAAGAAAATGACGTCATACACGATGATAATAAAGATTTTTTTATTTATTTTCTCGATAAAATTCGTTTAAAACAATAGATGTCTCTATTAAGATAATCATTAATCGTTTTATTTCTTATTTGATTTAAAATATCAAATGTTATCATTTATTTTGGTTCATTCCGTAGATGATCTGGCAAATATTTGCTGTAATAATGACGAAAGGTTTGATTTATTTTTATTTAAATTTTTTAGTAATTTTATTATTTGTAATCAAGATAATGATATGTATGTTTTTTTTTCAACAAAAAGCTGATTAAATTTAACATATATGATATTTTAATTAATATTTCTATCATGATGTTCATATAAATCTTTCAAAAATTTAAAAGAAAATTAATTTTATTAATTTGTATATTAAAGGGATAGAATTTGTTTATTGGAAAGAATCGAAATGAATTAGAAGTCCAATAATTTTCTGGTAATGATTTACTTCGTTGTCTAATATATTTCACACAATCTGTATCAGCATTTCATTTATTCAATTCATATCTTTTTGTTGATAGTAGATGAATATAAAAATTATTGATTAAATAATCATTTTTTTATTTATAAAGAAAAGATTAAACTCTTTTAGACCATATCATCATTTGATAGTTCCGTGAGAATCTTCAATGTCCGATAAACAAATATTAATTAAACAATTAAATGTTATTACCAAATTGAATGATATTGAATAAGTTTTGATACAAATAAAACTGTTTTTGATTAATTAAACAATTTAATTTAATAGAACAGCTTCTTCTTTAGTCAAAATTGATTGAAATCTAATAGCTAATGTAATATTTTCTTTATTGTTTTATTTTTAATAAAATTTTTATTTGATTTATTTTTAGATATTAACTATTCCAGTCAAAAATTCAATAAGTTTCTATGAAAGTGATATATGGACAAGAAAAAAAAATTTATGAAAATGATTCAATTCATGATGTTTGTTTTCTTCTTTATTTGATATTTTAAAATGTTTAAATCTTCTTTTAATTAATTAATTAAATTAGTTATTCATCATCTCAAATTTTATTTATTCTTTCTTATACAATTGATCTATTATCAATTGTAAATCATCTTTATTCTCAATCTTTGTATTAAGTGAGAAGAAAATTATTGAAATAAATTTAATCAAATAATTTTTTATTTGAAGTTTTTCAATTAAAGATGCTATTTATTCAATTGCATGAAATTCAAATAAAATACAAAAATGTACGTATATCATAATGACTGTAAGTTTTAATTTTTGATAAAAATCTTTGTTATTGTATAGTGAAAAGTAAAATGGTATTTGTTATTCTCTTTCTAGCAGAGAAGAGTCTTGCAAACATAAATTGTCTGCTTGATTGATTGCTTGTATATCCGCACAAGGTCAAAAAAACATTTTATTAATATTTTCTATAAAACTTAATCAAAGGGTAATCGGGATCGAGGAACTCGAATCTGATGTTAGTTTTTTATAATTTTTGGAAGGATCATTTTTTTAGACAAAGAACCACTTTTTTTGCAAAACAAAAATTTTCTTATAAGGATTGACCGAAGGGTAAACGAGGAAGATGAATCCAAATCTAAAGCCTGTTTTCTAAAAAATTTTTGCAGCTCAATTTTTTAAGTAAACGAGAAGTTTTTAACAAAAAAATATTTTTTTTTATGAGGTTTGATCAAAGGGAGTTACCCAAGTGAATGTACTGAGTGCAGGGTACCCTAAAAAGTACCCTGCTACTAGTATGTCACAGGATCTGTATGGGTACTGAAGTACCTAAAGTACTTTCGGATACTTATTTGGTACTTTAGTGGGTACCCTGTCACAAATTGTACAGTAAATGAATACTTGAAGGTACCGAACAAATAGTCATCAGGTGCTACTGCATAGTACTTTAAGGTACCCTGGTGAACAAATTCCAGTATGTTCCGGATCGAATTCTACTTTCGATATTCTTTAATGTATCATTCTTCTATTATAATATTATTGTAAAATATTAATCTGATGATTGATTATTAAAATCTCTTTATTGAGAGAAAAATCACTGCTTTCACTTTTTTCGAAGTTAACATAAAAAAATATTAACAGCTTGATGAAAGACACAACAACAAAATCATTTATTAGATTATATAAATAGAAGAGAGAGTTTCAATGGAAATAAAAAGAAGCCTATTAGATAAACAAAAAAGGATCTTTGTCGCAATACAGATCTAAGTAGATCTAATAATAAGATGAAAATCAAAATATTTACAACACATATTTAGTAAAGAAAACATAGAAAAAACTATAACAGCCTTAAGCGAAACGTTGCTAGTGTACCCTATAAAATGAACAGTTTCTGGTTTGTTGCTAGGCAACAAGAAAAAAGATCAATACTAGTTATACATGAAAATCAGACAAAATAATCAAAAAGACACTCTTTTTCGGGTTATTCTTAAAGAAAATCAAGAATAAAATCAGAACCTATCACTTGTATTCGTTAAAAACGATGTTATGGTGTCCATTTACTTATATAATCACTTCCATTTCAACATTGTCATATGGTGATGTATTCATATCATTTGTCGATATCGTTGTTATTGATTGTTGTTGAGTGTTCATTGCCGTGGCAATTTGTCGAGCTAATTTTGTTTTCAAATTTTTCTTTATATTATTTGCTAATGATGCCATTGATTTAATAACCTCCTGCCATGTTTGGTCTATATTAACTATTCCTGGACAACGATACTGTAGAAATGCTAAGTAAATAGATGTATGTTAAATTTTCTTGTAAATATATATATGAGTACCTTTTAAAAGATCAGCGTGTTTTTCCAAATATAGACGATAATCAGTAACGTGATTTGATAATGTAAATAAGTTTCGAATGATAATGGTAGGTCGCTCACGTGAACCTTTGACTTTGTTTGCTTCAATATCAAAAATATCCTAAATAATAAATCATATAAAGAATTTTTCAGAGTAAAAAAAAATGATGTTTGGATATAGTGTCGTTATGTAAATCGGATAGATTTTGCTTTCATAAGACTTAAAATGAAGTATTGCTGGGTAAAAAAAATGCCGCTTGCAGTTAAGATATGAATTACATATTCATAAAAAAAAGTATATTGACTCACTATATATTGTCATTTAGAATAAACCTATAAACAATTACTCGTAGTTTCAAGACAACATTCTTATTCTATGTAATGAATTGAAAACAAAAAGTCTGATCCTTATGTTCTCTTTGAGATATTGATATATTTAAAATAAATATACTGTTGTAATATTTTTGACTGAATAAACTTTTTCAAGAATAGTTGTTTTGAATATAAAATGCCGATTTAAATAATCGACCTGCACATATATACTATGTGTTGCGTACAAAGTCTGTCAGTTAATTATTGCCTTAATTTTTATAAATGCCGTAGAAATTTCTTATATTTTATCGATCAACTTATTACTACGGTGTAATTGTTCCTAAATTTTGAAGACATAAGTCACTCGTTAATTTATACTTTCCAACTACACATTTTCACTATATATTCTTGGCTTTTTTCCATTTATGGTGTTACGTGTTTTCATCATTCATGCTAAGAAATATTGCTCTACTATGATGTCTAAAAGATAATGATCCTACTTTGATAGATTTATTGATATCTTCAATTTTTGTCATTGAAATTGTTGTTGTTCTTGTGGCATCTAAACCGACCTACGGTAGACACAATTATATAAATTTTATCAAGTGAAAAAATTAAACTTACAATTTTTGATTGAGAAAATTCTTTTACAATTGGAACAACTCGTTCAACACGTTCTAAACGTTTCATCATGTTTTTAACTTGTTCACTTAAATTCTTACATCCTTTACACGTAGTCTCTGTTGAACCTAGAATGCATACTTTAGCAATTAATTTTTTTAGCATATGTTTTTACCGCTAGTAATTGATGCTATGCTTTTTCTTTTTTTTTGTGGTGCTTTTTTTTTATTCAGTAGCTTGTTTAATATAGTATTATCATCATTGCCATCTGTTCTTTTTTTGCTTGGAATTCGCGGTGCTAAAAATGTGAAAACAAATATAATTAACATACTAGTTGAGTTACTTCACCTTCTTCTTCATCATCATCGTTGGTTCCATCAAGTGAACTATCTGAATCATATTGATGTTTCTTCGATGTTCCTGATGTATTAAAGATTGTATCAAAATCTAAAAGATACATATATGTATCTTCAGCTACATCCACTGTGAACGTATTATACCAATTAAAGTTTTATCCATTGTTGTGTGTGTAATGCTTGATCGAGATGATGAATAACTTTCAGATGGTTTATTATTTGAATTTTCTTTTGAAATGGTACATCTCTGTAGTGGTGATGTTTGTATTACTGATGTTGATAAGTCAAAATCATCTTCTTGATTTTCTTTTTCTTCTTCTTCATCATCAATAAAATTTCCTAAGTCAATTTCTTTACTACCAGTTTCACGAGCAAATTTTGTTTTATCCATATTCACTTGTGCTCGTGTACCTTAGATGAATTTCTTTATATATATTATTCCATATAACAAAAAAAATTGACAAACCTTTAGAAACAATTGTTAATGGAGTTATGTCACCACAAATTTTTATTTCAGCTTTATCTGAATTTATTGGATTAATATTGATGGCTGTTATCGGTAGTATTGCATGTTTTTTACTCTTCAAAAACGATGCTAATACATATTCTTTTGATGAACATCGATTATTCATGCCTGCAGTCGATCGAGATGAAGAGCGATGCATGACAAAAAAAATATGACAACCTTACAAATATCTGAAACAAGAAATTATATCAATAGTTTAAAAAATAATAATCTAAAGAAATAGTTAGATACATGCAATATTAACAATAATCATGTCTAAATGATTAGATCTTTTCAGCTTCACAATGGTAAAGACTGAACCATCAGATAACTAATCAAATGAGATAATACCTGTTTAAAAAGATATACTTTAAATTCAATCATGCTCCCAATCAACAGCAACATCAGTAAATGCAAAAATATGTTTTTCATTCCAACTCATTTTGATTACTTTATTGATGATATCTGATACTGGAATTATTTTATATGTATATTGCATCGAATTGTATAAACCAAAATAACGATCAAGCCGTTCAAGAATATTTTGTGGAACGACAACTGTTGTTAAGCCGGCTGATAAGCTAAGTTCCATACATGGATACTTTTTCACAAATGCATAATATATATTGGACAATTTGAAATAAAATATCACTTCAGCAAAACATTTTTTCTTTGTTTGTGTACATTTGGTACTGACAACAGACACTCTGTAACTAATTGCTTTCCCAGCACGAGAATATACCATTGAATGATAATGTTTAAAGCCTCGGCGATATCGAGAATAATAATGAAATTGTATGGTTGAATCAAATATAAATTTTTGCTTTTTTAAACATTCGATTAATTTTATTTTATATCCTGTAATAATTTGTGCATCGCAATGACGTTCATTAAATTGTTCAGTAATAAAAATATCATTAACTTCGATGGTGTTCCTTTCATATAATGAACGATCAATCAAATGCCATGAAATATATTGTTCAAGAACATATTTTTTACCATGACACATACTCAATGCCAATCCCAAATAAGATTCACGAGGAAAGCATGAGGTCATCGATAATGCACCATGACGAACTACTTGCTCTTTTAAATGAGAATGTAAGTGAACAGTAAATAGTTCTGATTTTGGACCATACAACGTAGATAAATCTTTATGGTATTTATCGAATAATAAATCAATATCATCTAATTCCGACGCTGTTTCATAATGATAAAGTGTACGAATATAAACAAAATAATACAAAAAATGCAATGCATATTTGTCTGGTAAAAACAAAATGCAAAATATAGGAGATATATATATAAAAAAATCTCTAGATATTAAAAATGATTATTATATGACTAAATATATTTAGAAAAAGATGCTCACCTGAAAAGTTTTGTTTTCCATTTATTATAATCAATTAAAGGTAAAAACTGATGATTGAAATTATGTGGTAATATAACTGACGTTATATATTCCGACGCTTCTTGAAACACACATGGCAATAACATCTTGTGCCAATAGCCAATTAAAGTCTTTACATGACCACTACATGTCAAATGCATATAATCTACGGCTATTTGTACTGGTAATAGAATTATATCTGATAATGGTGTGTATCCTTTAATTCCCATTGTTGTAACGGATGAAAAATTCAATAAACCATATTTTCGATAATCATTCATTGTTTTTAATGGATGTGGAGTAGATGAATATGGATAAAATACTTGTTTGTCAATAACTTCACCTTTTATTTGACAGAACGGGCAAGCATTATATCCATTGTATTGTATAATATTGCAATTCAATGCAAGTGCTGGTAGATCGAATGTTATTAATTGTATTCTTACAATAAATTTAACTAAACATTTGTTGATTTTAAGTACAATTTCATTTTTAAATAACTGCCCAAGTTGTTCAACAATATTTGTCCAGAATAAATTCCTATCTGGATGATGAATCCCAAGCCATGCACCTAAAATCATAATGGCCTCTTTATGATCTCGAAGTGGTGGCGGAATTTCACAGATAGTTGCTTGAATAGGCCATAATGATTTACCGCTGATTTTAGCAATAGGAGCACCATCTGTGTGTAAAAGTATGGTTATTTGATTTTGATTATTTTCTATTGACGTTGTCGAAGACATTATTTGGTATAAATCAGCATTTATTACATCACATAGTAATAACTTCTTTGATTGACATGGATAAATATTAATTACATTTATATATCTCTCAATGTTGCTAATAATTTCACTTTTAACATCATTAATTGTTAATTCACTGATGTTGGAAAAAGGACGATAATTATTATTTAAAGAACAATTTTTTGAACAAGCTGTTTGTTGAGGTGTTTTCAAACAAGTGAGACATTCAGCACAATAATAAATCACTTTTTTCTTATTATCGATACCTAAACGAAACATTAGTATATAAGTTTTGTGAGAACAGTTGAAATGCTACTAACCAAGAATTTTCATTAATCCTACCAATGTTCTTGGCAATCTATTGTCTAATGGTAACAAGGAACGTATACCATTTAATAACATTTTCGTTTTGTTTTTATCAAGACTTAATCGACGAGCCAGCTTAATAATTATTTTACAAGCATTATATACTGATATACAACTACCAGTATAAATTGTACGTTGATAATTGATATTGCTTGCTTGCAGGAATTCGTCAAAATCAGCATCGTCGTCTTCACTTGTCGATGAAATATTAGTAACATTGTATGGTTCTCCAGAAATCGGATCATCGTCTTCATTTAAAGATGAGATAGTAGTAATATTGTGTGGCGGTGGAGAAATTCTATCGCCAATTGCAGCTAGATCAATTAAAGATATTTGATCGCTATTTAATCGTAAATTTGGTTTATTTTCAAAGTCCATTTGATCATCGGATCCATCATCATCGCCACTTTTAATGACATCAACAAGAATTTTCTTTCGCGCTGCAGCACGCCTTCGTCGTTGCCGTTCCGTATTGCTTTCAGCAAAAAAAACTCGAGACATCTAAAAATATTTCATAATAAAAGTTAATATGCAACATGTTCATTTGATCAGAAAAAACTACGAAAGAAAATAGCAAGATCAATGAGACGTGAAACACGTCGATATTGCACCACTAGTAGTTACTTATCTTTTCGGTTTCCATTTAATTTTAAATAAAATAAAGTTCATCATAGATAAATAATTTTTTAAAGATAATTGAGCTGATCAATTACCTTTTTCGTCGTACAATACAACTGCATTAATTTTCTTTTTCATATTTTAAAATTCAACAGTACTCTGATGCAATGAATAATAATCATATAAAGCTTAACGGTTGAGTTCTGTTTATATACTTCGACAGATATTTCACAAAACAAATACATCAATCGCCATTGAACTAAATTTGTGACCTCAATTTATATAATTGTCATTCAAATTAGCAAAAAATTTTTTAAAAATTTTGAACGATGCGAGATGTTTATAAATTTGAATAATTTATTTTTTTTGTGAAATGCATTGATGTGTTTTTTTAATGTAATCTGTTATGTATGCAAAAAACAAAGTACCTTGTTGGGGTTTTCTATATAAAATTACTGATATAGGTACCCACACAAGTACCCACTCAGTAAATCTACTGATATGAGTACCCAAGAAAGTATCTATGCTAGTTAATTTATAAAAGACTTTTCGAGTACCTGTGCAGAGTACCCTGCTGGAGCTACCTCAGTATATGGGTACCCTGCACTCAGTACATTCACTAGGGTAATATCCAGGAACTTGAATTTGCCTTCGGTGTTTTTAATTTTATAAATGAATAGCTTGACGGTAGTTTAGAAACACGATTTCTACGAGAAAAAGCTGAGCTAGTCTTTAAACGAGCGCTATTTAGTAACAGTGTAGTATAATGTCGTAGGTTGAAAATAAATGAAAGAAATAAAAAACGAAAAAGAAGTCCGCCCGAGCAGGGGCTCGAACCCTGGACATTGTGGTTAAAAGCCACACGCTCTACCGACTGAGCTACCCGGGCATACTTTTGTTTCAAGTAGAGTTTTTCTCAATTTGATATGAATGTAAACGCACTTTAAAAAGTATTATTCGTTGCTACACTATAAAACAAAATTTGTTTATTAGAAAAACTAGTGTGCTTATGAAGATTCTTTACGGCTTCGTATCAATTTACGAAACGTAAAGAAGTTTAGAAAGTCATTCTTCAATGCTTTTAGGTTCGGTAAATCGATATGAAACCTTAAAGTATCTTCGCAAGAGCACAGGTGTCACAATAAACCTATTCTCTTTCTCGTAGAGAAGGGCCCAGTGAACATTAATTGTCTGGTTGCTTGCTTGTGTGTCCGCACTTCTTTAATTGCTCCAAAAATAAGTTAGAAATAGACGAGTTTATCTTCCATAAAACTTCGCCAAGGCGTAACTGAGGGCGAGTAGCGCGAATTTGAGGTCAGTTTTCACTAATTAATTAATTATGAACGATTAACTGATTATTAATTATCAGCTGATTATTAAAACTTGGCCAAAGGGTAATCAAGGGCGAGGAGTTCAAATCTGAGGTCAGTTTTTATTAATTAATTAACTATCAATTATTATCTAGTTGCTAACCATAAATATTTTATTATAAAAGTTGGCCACAGATATTCGAGATAGAAGCCAGAATCTATGCTCTGTGATGATATTCAGATGGCAAGAGCAGCGTATAATAAAATTTACTAATCTCATCATAGTGCTGAAAAAAAAATGAGTCGAACTTTGTGCTTAGAATGCTAAACTCAAACGTGTAGATAGATGCACTTGGCAGAATAATGCAGCGCGAATGTGCTGATTTTGAATCATGGAACCACGTAAATAAGCAATTTGTTGATAGTTCAGAAACATCACTTCTACGAGAAAGAGCTAAGCGAGTCTGCAGACGAGCGTTACTTGTTGTATAGTGAAAAATAAAATGATATGAAAAGAAAGATAAGAATAGATTTATTAGAAGTCTCTTATAATCACATAATTATTGAAGTAGTGATTTTCTACTTTTAAACTTCACATGGAGAGATATTTTATTTGGATTAGGAGAATAAAAGAATTGACAATATTGATAAGTATTAAAAATTAAAGAATAAGGATAAGAAAGATGATTTCAGTTTCTTTGAAGGTGAAATTGAAGATGACATATCTTCTTTATCTCTAATTAATTGGACATATTATAAAATTTACAATTGATTTCCTCAGTAACATCATTATTTTTATAGAAACACCGTCTAGAAAATTATTTTGTAGAATTTACAGTTTTTTCCTTATTTTTCGATGATGCCACAAATCTTCTTCAATGTTAACAATTGATAAATAATTACTGATCATTGACTATTGCTACTGGTTCTCCTAGTTTTTAATGAAAAATATTCATTTAAAACTATTTTGTTGATGAAAGGTAAAGATCTTTGACTCCAAGATTTTTAGATTTGGATTCGATTTATAGAAATTCTTCAGACACAGTTTCATCTAATAGTATCTTCAATAAAGTTTCTTTATTCAAATTTGAAAGAAGTTTCGAAAATGCAGAATATTATTGCTTTATTTTTTGTACTTTATGATTAATCTACCTTAGATTGTCCTTAGCAGAACCTCTTGCTCCTCCTCGTTAGTTCAACATTCGTCAATTCAGACTCATTCAGTATAAAATTTTAAATTCTAATCTGAAAATCGTCAGTGAAAGATTATAGAAATATATTATTTTTCATAAACAAATTATTTCATATGTTAAGTTTTATTTCTGTTCTTTTTAATCAAATCGATCTAAGATAAAATAACCTTCTTATAGATTTGAGATATAATGAGAAGATAATCTTTTGTAATTTGAGTAAAAAAAGGAATAATCAATAAGAAGAGATAAATGAAATTAATTTTCGGCTTGTCCGCAGGTAACGCACTCACTATTTTGATGAATTTCTATCTTAATTTCTCCCGAATAACTGAATATAGAGCTTTGAAATTTGGCGTGTAGATGCATGCTGCAAAGCCGTTTGACGCCCGAAATTTTCACTTCAACTGACTTCATGGCTCGCATTTTACAAGAAAAATACATGCCGGTAACGCACTCACAAAAAAGACTCTCTTTTTAACGGTGATGCCAAAGATCATTTATTTTCCACAAATGCGTACGTTATAATGACATATAATCCAGAGCAAATTTGTAGTAGACAGTCTGGACTATCTGATGATTACAAAGCATCTTCCAAAATGTTGTCCTATTGTTGAACTACACATCGATTATTGTGGTAACGCACTGACTTTTCTCTATAGAGCCTATTTAAAGTGCTATTTTCACAATCTTCACAAAAAACAAGAGATGATCTATCAATGTGAAACTGTACTCTCTAAAAAAAAATCTTTTCATACTGAACCTTTTAAGATTCTAGATCTGGGTACCATTTTAAAATCTTTTCAAGGTTCTAGCATAACCCTTTCAGGACGGGATTTTTTATATTGAGAAAAGTATTTTTCAACCTTTTTATTTTATTTTAAGTCAAAATAGTTACAGAAAATCCTTATGGTAATCAAAAAAACAGTTTTTTTCTTCTTTTAAACAAAATGGTAATTTGCATGTGAAGCATTCGATATTAGATCGAAAATTTGCTTGTTTGGTGCTACAATAAGCACATCTTCTTCTTTTTCCTTTTACAGGTAAATGCATTTCATAATCGAAATCGAAGTCACTCTCGCTAGTATCGTCACTAGGATATGAATCATATGATTCGTCGTCGCTTTCATCATTTTCATAAAATTCCATTTGTTTAGTTTCAGATTCACAAACAGTATAGAGAAATAGAGTGTGAGTTAGGTGAAATGATACACTTTTTAAATTCAAGAGCAATGTAAATTCGTGAATGAGAACGAGAATATATATATACATATATCCAATAGTGAACGCGAATATTCTCGAAAAATAAAAGATTAGAAGAAAAGAAAAAAATATGACGTCATTATACTTCAGCAGGAAGAACAAAATATGTTTGAAAAGATTTAATACGAAAGGAAGAAAAGAAAAGGAAAGTATGTAATGATAAGTGCAATTTTTTATAACTTTAACGATCGAATATGTTTGATAGTTTAGTGTAAAATAGACACTTTTCTTTTTTACGAAAATAGGTGGTCCAAAAATAGGCCACCCGTCCTCAAAGGGATAAAATGGTTTTAGCTCCAATATTTTATTTGTTTTTCTAAAAATGATTCTAGCGTTGCAAAAAAGTGCATTTAGCCCGTTTAATCCAATACTTTTAGTTAATTCTATAAAGGCGTAAGCAGTCGACATGATATCCCCATTTGTTTTCTTTCTATTATCAGTTAATTACCCAACCGTATTCGAGCCAAATTATCACCCTCATCGCTAAATTACTAAATCTAAAATATTCACTGTTAATGGAAATCTTATACGAAATTATTTAGTCCCCAAAGTTGTGTTTCATTGCTCTTAAAGGACTGAATAATTTTGTATAAGACACTCATCAATAGCTAATATTTTAAATTTAGTAATTTAGCGATGAATGCGATAATTTGGCCCGAATACAGTTAGGTTATCAGCTGATAGTAGAAAGAAAGCACATTGGAGTATCTTGTCGACTGCTCACACTCCATATCTAACCTATTACTTCTATACTTATTCTCCTAAATCTGTTCTTAACTCCTTACTTTTATACTTATCTCCCTAAATCTATCCTTAACTCCTTATTTCTACAACTATTCGCTTACTTCTATACTTATCCCCTTATTCTATATCTATCCCCATAAATCTATTTTTAATCACTTATTTCGAAACTTATTCCCCTAAATCTATCCTTAATCCTTTACTTCTATACTTATCTCCCTAATCTGTTCTTGAATCCTTATTTCTATATCCATTCCCTTACTTATATGCTTATCCTTCCAAATCTATCATTAATCCCTTATTTTTATACCTATCTCCCTAAATATATTCTTAACTTCTTATCTCCGTGCCGATTCCCTTCTATACTTATTCCCACAAGTCTATTGTTAATCGCTTATTTCCATATTTATTTCCCTAAAACTACCCTTAACAACTTCTGTACTTATTCCCCCTAATCCGTTCTTAACTCCTTATTTTTACACCTATCCTCTTACTTCTATGCTTATCCTTTTAAATCTATCCTAAGCCTCTGGCTTCTATACCTAACCCCTTACCTCTATACTTATCCCCCTAAATCTGTTCTTAACTCCTCAGGTCTACACTTACTTCTCTCAATCTATCATTAACTCCTTATTTTTGTACTTAACCCCCTAAATCTATACTTAGCCCTTACTTCTATAAATAATCCTTAATTCTGCTTTCAAGATGCCATGCCTGTGCTTAAGTCCTTATTTATCTATTCAAACACTTATTTCTGTATCTAAACTTTTATATTTACAGGGTGGCCACAAGGTTATCGTGCAGCCTTTGATTACGAATAACTTTGGATAGGAATCAGTTAAAAGTCTACACCTTTCACTATTGAAAAGAGGAAACAAAAGCGCATTAAATTATATGTTACACAATTTTTTACCAAATTTAATGAAACTTTTTTCTACCAAGATTTCGAACAAGTCAATGTATTGCGTGTAATCATCAAAGTGAATTTTACAAAATTCATTTAAGTTTCTGAATAAACTGTTTCCATTATTTTCTGAATGACTAAAGCTAAAGATGCGGGCTATGAGTAGTGTTCTAGATCATTCATTAGTGATTCCAATGAATTTCTGAAAGTTAAATATTCACTTTGGCGATTGCACATAGTACATGGATTTTCAAGTCCCTGAATGGAAAATTTATTAGAACAGTGTGTAATATACGATTTGATAAACCTTCTTCATCTCTTTTCAAAAGTGAAAATTGCAGATCTATATCCCGTTTCTATCGAAAGTTATAGACACTCAAAGACGGTTTGGTAACTTTTGGATTATCCAGTATGCTTAACTCGTTAATCCTACCCTTAATGCCTTATATCTATGCTTAAGCTTTTATGTCTATCTTTAGCAACTTAATGCTATATCTACCCTCCTATCTCTATAAAAATACAAGTTTAGATATAGAAATAAAAGGTTACGAATGGTATTAAAAGATTAAGAATAAAAATAATGGATGAAGGAGACAAACAAAGGGTTATATTTTGAAACAGGTGGTTTAGAGCAGAATGACGGAACTAAGCATTGAGGTAATGGATTAAGAATGGACTTAATTGGTTCGATATAGGAAGAAGGACTAAGCATATAAGGTTAACCCTTATTCATATATCTAACCATTTAATTCTATGTCTGACCTTCTTATTTCTTTTGCTTACCAACTTATTCTATATTTACCCTCGTACTCCTCTCTAAACGTCTTTTATATCTAATCCCTTATATCTATTATAACCTGCGTTGCTATATTTGATATATTGCATCTGTCAGTAACTCGGGATGTTTGGGACTGACATCTTATTTATATACTTAGCTCGTTTTGTTATTTATCTAATTCTTAATTTCTATGTTAATCCTTGTGTCTATATGAAATGCTATGAATCTCTATCTGTCAACAATAAATTAAAGAGAGACACTGCGAATCTTTCTGCTGAGAAGTCTTGAGGAGTTTTCATATGAAACCTATGAGATTAAGACAATTTTAGTGTAACTTCGTGTCATTGTGCCATAATCAAAGCGTATAGTAAAGCTCTCTGAGTTCTGCATACTTAGCGCAACATACAATTTAATTCGAAATTCAGTATTTGAAAAAGATAAGCATGGGTATTGAAGAAATCAGGGATCCAATAGCAAATTATATCAGATGTTACGAATAAGTGAGCCAATCCAAAAGGTTCAAGTAACTTGCTCTAGAACCATTTTTGTGGAGGAAGTTCTTCATACGAAAAGTGTGGTGTGAGATAGAACCATTCTAAATTTCTAGAACCATTTTTTATCTGTTATAACTCTCTACAAAAATGAATGGTGCAACACTGTAAAAAAATAACGTAGAATATAAAACGCTTGCCCTATCTACAATTCTCCATCAACCCCAAAAAGGTTTATCACAGTCTCCTAAACCCTTTACGGGTTTACGACTCGATGGATTTGTGAAAGTGAGGGTATATGAAAATAACAAGCGTTTATGATTACTATGTAAGCGAAGATTATTCTACGTTTACAAGAAAACGGTTTATTATTCTACGCATAGATGTGCATTATTCCGTAGTCTTATGAGAAAGGTTTTTTATTCTACGTATAAGCGTATATTATTCTACGTTTACATATGGAAGGGTTCATTATTCATTATGTAGGGTATATTATTCTACTCTTACATAAAAAAGGATTTATTATTCATTGTGTAGGGGTACATTATTCTACGCT
>JAJEKB010020847.1:818609-829423 GCA_022393335.1 Macrotrachela quadricornifera | reverse complement strand
TATTAATCGACATGTAGCGTAGATTATTTTACTCTTACATAAAAAAATGGTTTATTATTTAATTTGTAGAAGGAGATTATTCTACGCTTAATAAAAGGGTTTATTATTCAATGTATTGGGGTAGATTATTCTACGTTTACATAAAAAAGGGTTTATTAATCGACATGTAGGGGTATATTGTTCTACGTTTACATATAGAAGGGCTCATTATTCCATATGTAGGGTAGATTATTCTACTTTTACATGAAAAAGGTTTGTCATTCATTGTGTAGGGGTATATTATTCTACGTTTACATAAAGAAGGATTCACTATTCAATGTGTAGGGTAGATTATTCTATGCTTACATAAAAAGGGTTTATTAATCAATATGTACGATAGATTATTCTACGCTTACATAAAAAAGGGTTTATTATTCAATGTGTAGGGGTACATTATTATACGTTTACATGAAAACGGTTTATTATTTTATATGTAGGGGTACATTATTATACGCTTAGATGAAAAGAGTTTATTATTTAATGTATAGGGGTATATTATTCTACGCTTGCATAAAAAGTGTTTATTATTGTACGTTATTTCTTAGCAAACGTATTGTTCCGACTTTTATGAGAAGAATATATAATCTTCTGTAGCGGGATATGTTATCCTGAATGTAGCTTTTTATCGGATACGAGAACAACTCGTTACAGAACAATTGATCGTAATGATATAATCCAATCATAAGTTATTATTATTTTATAACTGAATGGAGTTATTACGATAAGCTAGAAGCAAATAGTTCAATGAGTATAAAAATTGTAAATACTATTTTAATAACTGAACTTTAAATCATTTCGGTTCATCTTGTTATAAGTTATTCTAGTTCAATAAAAAAGTGGAATGTATATTTTCTGCTGAGCAATTAACACTGATGAGATGAAAAAGCTTCAACTGAGAAATGATTGATTAATTCATACTAATTTAATTTTAAATATTGAAAATAAAAGTTCATAGTTTTTAAACTAACAAAACTTGTTTGGTTGATGCAAAATCACATGCTGTTCCTCGTCAACGAACAAAAAGAGGACGTCATTATTGATGTAGACATATTAAATTAAATTACTTTTGTTGGGCATTGTTTTACGTCATTTCTCTTTGTTCATATTAAGAAAGTTAAATGACTATGAATATGAACAACTTAAAAAAATATTTTTTCATTGTATTTGATATTATTATAACAGATAAAATAATAAAGCTTGATGAAATTCTTTGATTAATTATCTAGTATATTTTTCTGTTGATAGTTTTGAATTAATGGTGACGTAAGATTATTAACACTTCTACTCACCATTTGAGCCAACATATCAACAATTATCTGATATTAAATGGTTAGAAAGGATGTTGTAAAACACTAGGTTTCATTTGCAGTTGCATTTCTAATCTCACAGAGTTTCAATTTTTACCATAAGTATAATTACAGTAACCGCATGTCGAGCAGAAAATGGTACCATCATCACATTTATTCGTTAATAAGAAATGTTGAGTAAGATGATCAACGTTATTTTTATATCTATACTTTAGCGTGCCCATGTGTTCGGTTTGAAATCAAATAAGAGAGACGATTTATAGTTTATAAGTTTAGAATAACAACAATTCGCCTTACATACACATGATTTGGCAGAAATAATTGTTTTATTCAATCATATATATATAATGTTCATTCGGTTCACTTAAAGATAACGAATAACAACACTGAGATTTTTTCTTAAATGAAATAATATTCTCGCCTAGAGGTATAGTTATCTGAAGGAAATTTCAACTTAGTCAGGTCCAATACTTTTTTTATGATTTTCTGGTCGATTTTTCAAAGTCGCTTATCTCTTTTGATGACCACTTACAAATGCATCTTATATTTTTCGACTCTTAACTGTTGGAATATACCCATATAATTATCTCCTCTCAATATAATAGCAATATTGACGTGAGAAGTCAAGGAAGTCAAATATATTTCGAATTATTTCCGATTAGAACAACATAAGTTCCTGAGATTTTTCCTAACCGATAGAAAACAAAGATGATCATTGAATTATATCGATTTTTAGTGATAAATATAGTTTCAAAATCAGTATAACCGTTCTTTTTTGTGTAGAGACATATCGAAGTGACCCAAAATTATATTGCCTAGGAGGAGTTTCTAGAAAGTTTTTATGTTCTCTGAGGAGGGAAAATCAGAAGGGTCGACTGCGATAGATTAACACAGAACAATTTTTGCTAGCAAATGGTGCTTTTACAAGTCAAAATCACATTAGAAACTTACTCTCAAAATTTTGTCGTAACATTAGCCATTAAGAGATTCATCCGATTGGTTGATACCTTGATCAATAAAAATTGATAATAATTCAATGATAAGATGGCAAGTGTACTTGCATTACTATAGATGTCAATTTTACAGACATTATTGAGTTATTTCATGATTAAATCTAGATTTACATATAGCTGGAGCCAAAAAATTAAGATGGTTCATTTGTAAAGTCTTATCCTATCATATTGAATTTTATTGTCATAGAAAATAATTACTATTGTGTCTTGATAAACTGAGAAGAAGTTAGAAAATGCATCAATTTTTGTTTAGTCAGACAAAATAGTTCTTTTTGTGCATATATAAGTTCAAAAATTAGTTACATTTTAGTAAGCTAAGTTAGAAATAACAATATACAAAAAATGTAATCCGTCTCAGCTTAACATCATTTAGTAGCTATGCATAATCTTTACTCTTTTGGACGATTACTACTGCGAGTTACTTTTCTACTTTATTTTTTGTAGTATCCGTTAAAAGTTGGTAAAAACAGTGTTTTCATGATAGAGTACCGTTATTCCACCGTTTCCACGAAATCTTAACGCATATTTATGAGCGCTATGATGAACACGCTCGTTCAGTTATTTTTTTTTCATTATTTTGCATTATTCACTATAAGTAAACAAGTATTCTTGCTTTCAATTATGAACATGTTATCTTGAGTTAGGATATTTATCGTACTTGAGCATTATTTACTAACAGCATACGAGTACTTGTGTGTTGAATTATCAACGCATTACTATGAGTTAGGTTATTTTTCGTATCTCGGCGCTATTCAATGAAGTAAACTAGTCTTCAAACGCTGACTTATGAACATATTATCCTCAGGTAGAATTTTTTTTCATTGTTTGGTGTTATTCAGTAAAGGTAAACGAGTATTCATGTATGAAAGTTATAGATTCTTGAGATTTTTATAATAAATTTTGAAAAAATAATAGATTTTGTGTAGTTTTTGGTAAAAATTTTAATTTTATTCATTTTTATAATTTTTTGAAATTTTCGATCTTATACGATCATTTTCAACATTTTACCATTATAAAAATCTCAAGAATCTATAACTGTCATACATTATTATATAAAAGTAGTACACAATAACTTGAGTGATATATTACACGTATATTGGTATTGGATTTGATTAATAACATTCAAATATTGAGAAAACACCAAATAATGAAGTCAATGATTATGATGTTAATGTTAATGATGTTTCAACTATAATTTTTCATGTTTATGTTTGTCTAGTTCATTTTGTTTTTGTTTTATGTATTGTAACATCTAGTTTGAAAAGGTCGTGGTATGTTGAGGGTGATCGTATAAGATCGAAAATTCCAAAAAATTATAAAAATGAATAAAATTAACATTTTCACCAAAAACTACACAAAATCTATTATTTCTTCAAAATTGAGTATTCATATGTTTATCATAAAGCGTTCATAGTATAAGATATGAGTTTATGATGAAATCTCTATGGCTTAAGACTTGAGTTTATCATAAAGTCTTCATAGTTTAGGATAAGAGTTTATAGTAAAACGTTTAGAGTTGAGGATTGGAGTGTATATTAAAATATTTATAGTTTTGGGCTTTAGTTTATCAGAAAATCTTTATCGTATAGAATTCGAATTCATAATAAAATGTTCATGATTTAGAATGTGAGTGTATAATAAAAATTTTATGGTGTAGTACTTGAGTTTGTAATTATATCTGTATACGGTTGGACTTGAATATATAAAGATATATTCGTAGCGTAGCACTTGGATATATATAGATTCATTCATGGTATAGGACTTTAGTGTATAGAAATATCATAGTAGAATATGTGTTCAGTATTGATAGAGAACGTGATAGTATGGAGTTGGAAGATCTATTAATCGCTGCATAGTGGAGGACTTGACGATATATTATTGTGTTGATAGTTGAAAATATCAGTACATTTAAATATCTTCATACCGTACAATTTGACGATCTATACACATCTGTTGGTATAGAACTTGAGAGTTCATAGATATCTTCATTCTGTAGGGTTCAGTATATATGAAGAGCTTTATAACATAGTACTCCACAATGCACAGATACCTTCATGATATAGGGGTTGAGGATATATCGATGTATTCATAGTTTAGGACTTGAGTAGATATGGATATGTTCATAGTATAGAGCTTGAGCATATATATATTTCTTTATAGTATAGGTCTTGTGTAGCTATTGAGAGATTTATACTATCGTACTTGAGGAACTGTATATACCTTCATAGTGTAGGAATCGGGTGTATAAATAGATATACATTCATAGTATAAGACGTCAGAACATATAGATATCATCGGAGCCTATGATCTACATAGACGTGGAGCTCGCATAATTTATGATAATTTAAATTTCAAGGTATTTGGAGATCTAATTTTGTTTTTCACAGATTGGTTGATGTAATGGATTGATGGTAAGTGGCCTATTTTCAAAAAGCGGGGTTGTATCTTTTTTTTATTCAGATATTCCATCGTAGAGAATATGTCGTCAGTATTTTTGTAGAATGATAAAGTGCTGGTTTTTTATGTGTGAACTGGCATCAGTGTTCAGGTGTCGTGCTGGCCGTCGATATTCAACTGGTTGCATTTAAAGTAGGGTTTATTTAATTTCAAACAGATTGAATGCTTTCATCAGATTTGTTTTCCTTCAACCTTTATCATTTTTTTGAGTATATAGTAAGTTGAGAAATCAATTCAATGGTAAATTTTATATTATGGATGTTACTTTATTTTTATGTTTCGTTATAATAAAGAATAAAGTAATGAAAATATTTATCTTTATTTTATAAAGAATAAAGATAATCTTTATTTAAAAAATAAAGTTAAAGAAATAACGAAATTTCTATTTTTTTTATAAAATATAGGTAAAGTAAATCTTTACTTTTATTCAGGGGCGTAGCCAGGATTTTTAGACCAATGGGCAAACTTCTCATATGTCAAAAAAAAACTATGGGCAAAATGGGCAAATTTTTTTTAGATGGGCCAAAACTATTTTCGTGCAAAAATATATTGATAAGTAAAAAATCAAATAATGAAGTGTAGCTCTTTTAACAACAAAAAATAATGAAATATGGTTCTTTTAATATTACAAAAAAATGAAATATAGTTCTAATATCACAAAAAAATGAAAAATTGTAGTTAAATAAAGTACTGTGTCGTTTTTCATTCGACATAGCTTAGTGTTTGCATTTTTTTTAAACAGAACAACAGAATGATAAGTGCACAATTTTATATATACATGTTCTTTTTTTACAAACATAGACGGAAGAAGATGAACTATAACTTGTCTCGTCCAGTTTATCATCTTGTTTCTTCGTCCGTATCAGTGTTATAAGAAAAGATGAAAGAAAAAAAAGAACAAGTATGCATACATACATACAATTGTGCACTTCTCATTTTATTGTTCTGTTTTGTTCTGTTTAATTTTTCACAGAAAGAACAAACAAAGAGTGCATGTAATGATTCAGACGGAGGAAAAGAAATACGGATACTATCTAATTCAAAGAGAAAAGGCAATGCTGAAAATCTAAAATTTCAATGGGCAAAAATTTGCTAAGAAAAATTACAATGGGCAAACCTCAAAATGAAATGGGCATTGGCCCATTTGCCCCCTCCTCCCCCCCCCCTTGGCTACGCCCCTGCTTTTATTCTCTTTCTCGTAGAGAAGAGTCTTGCAAACATAAATTGCCTGATTGCTTGCTTGTATGTCCGCACAAAGTCAAAAAAAAATTTTTATCAATATTATCCATTAAAACTTAACCAAAGGATAATTGGGGTCGAGGAACTCCAATCTGATGTTAGTTTTTCAAAATTTTTTTGAGGATCATTTTTTTACACAAATGATCACTTTTTTACAAAAAAAAACTTTTTTATAAGGGTTGACCGAAGGGTAATCGGGACTGAGGAACTCGAATCTAAAGTCAGTTGCATAAAAATTTTTTGAAGATCAATTTTTTAAACAAACGACAAATTTTTAACAAAAAGCATTTGTTTTTTATGAAGTTTGGTTGAAAGCAGTTGGGGTTCAGGAACTTGAATCTGGCTTTGGTATTTTTAATTTTGTAAAGGAATAGTTTGACGATAGTTTAGAAACACGATTTCTACGAGAAAGAGCTGAGCGAGTCTTCAGACGAGCGTTATTTGATTTAATTCGTTTCTCTTTCTCGTAGAGAAGAGTCTTAGAAACATAAATTGTTCGCTTGCTTGCTAGCTTGTTTTATATATGCACCTTTTATTCTCAAAATGAAAATAAATTTGTGCGATCAACTTTTGACTCTACGAACAAGATTATATTTTAGTATACTACGAATTCATTTTTTCTTATATTATCTTTTTATCACCTAATAAGTGTTATATTCAAAGAAAACAACATATACCATAAGGTGTAGCATGAAACGTTCTACAATCTACAAACTAAAGTGTATTTTATTTGTGTACTTCTTGTGTTCGAAAACACCCCAAGTTCTGTACTATCGCTTTTCACAATGACGAAAATTAGTGGCACAGAGATTCTTTTCTTTTTTTGAAAACAAAAATTACATAATTAAAATAAATCTTAGTTTGTAAATTGTAGAGTTTTTGAATATGTCAAGAAATCCGGAAAATAAAAATCTGGAAACGAAAAAATCCGGAAAAATAAAATCAGGAAAATGAAAAATTTGGAAAAAAATAAATCCAGAAAACAAAAAATTCGGAAAAGAAATAAAACATCTCGAAAGCTTTCATATGGAAGGACAAATACGAGTATGGTCGTTTTCGAGCTATCTTTGCTCTTTTCTGTCGTCCATCAAAGAATTCAGACATTTGAGCTTGCCACAGTCTACAAGTCTAACACCGATATCCGCTCCTCTTCTCAAAAACTCATCGCTTCACTTCTACTTCTACCCAGCCAAGTCAAACTCAATTTCGACGACATTGTCGAGGAGGCATCCGATTCGATTGACAATCGCATCGTCTACTTTCTAGACTACTAGATGAAGAAGATGAAGTTGAACTTTTGGAACGTGGCGGACCTCAACGGACACACCCTTAATCACTTTGAGGATGAGCAATCCTCCTTTTTGTCTCTATGAAATCTTCTTATGAGAAGCATTCTTTCTTCTCTCAATCAGGCTAAAACAATCACTTCAACAAGCGTATGAATAAGACTTATCCCAACACATGGGCGTTCATCGCTTGCTTGCAAGGCGAAGAAGTCATCTTTCGATAATAGTCTCTCAAGCTCAAGGCACATGCACAAAAAAGACAGCACTGAAGACATTGGCGATGCAGAAACGAATCGAAAATTTGGACACTCGCTTCCATAACGACGACATCGATCGCGCCGAGCTTCTCGAGACTCTTACTACTGGTAGCTTCAAAGAAATAAACTTCTTCTCACATTGTCTCTCACACCCTCACTCTTTCTATGTGTTGTGTCTTCTATGATGAATCAATTTCGAATAAATTTTTTCCCAATTTTTCCTTCTCCGGATTTTTTCTTTTCCGAATTTTTTCTTTACCGGGTTTTTGATTTTCCGGATTTATTTTTTTCCGATTTTATTTTTTCCGGCTTTCTTGACAACACCGAGTTTTTCACGCTGTATCTTATATTATATGTTGCTTTTAAAACAAAAGGTTATTGATGATAAAGAAATAAATACAAACACTAGCTATTCATGAGATATTTGCTAGCTTTGAAAGTTGGGTACTTTCTATGTGTTGGATAATCTTCGTTTAATTTTTTCCTTAACATGCTATACAGTAGTGCTCAAAACTATAAGACCAGTCGACTAGATCAGTATTCTCCTCTTGTGTATCTCTCTCTAAAGAACATATTCTTCTGTAATTCATTCTCAAATTTAGATTTAGATTTGCTCTCTCAAAAAATACTAAAAAGAGGTTCAAGTGTCCCATAATTCATGCAAAAAGAAGATTTCGAAAAAAAAGTCGTCATTTTTGCCTGATCAAAATTATAAGACCACCGAACATTTCTAAGATTTTTTCTATAAGATTTGGAACTCTTTTTTGTCAAAACTAGATTAATCGATGCAGAAAAATGTAAGCTATCCACTGATGAATAGATTTTTGAAAAATTATAAAATTTGATCTCAAAAGTCGAGTTGCAGGGTGTGTAAGGTCAGAACTTAGAAAGATCGGGATTTTCAAGCAAAAAGCTAAACCCAAAGCCATTAAAAAGCACACTACAAGAAAGAGCATGAAAAACTGTACCTAATGAAGCAGTCTTTAACCAGATTTGTCGAAAAAAAGCGCCTTTTAAAGAAACTGTCAAACACCTGACACAGATGGGAGAACAGAATTGAAGCTTAAAAATAGAAATCAACAATAGGAAAGTTGCTTCATTTATTTTTCTTTTTAGTGCATCAGATAGAGCGAATGATTCTCTACATTCTACATGAAGCAGGTTTTGAAAATATCGATTCGCTGAAGAGCTAAATATGGTAACACAATTTTCGACAGAATTCTATGAGTGTTATGAAAAGCCGCTCCCTCATATTTTCTTCGGTTTCTCATGGACATCACTAAATAATCCAACTTTGACTTCCTCGGTTGTATTGTCAAATAAGACTGAATGTGCCGAAAAACCAGAAAAAGGTCATCGACTATCTGGTGAGGGTTTACATCATAAAGTTGTTAGTGCACTGTTTTCTATCATTCAAAGAATTCTGTCGAAAATTGTGTTACCATATTTAGCTCTTCAGCGAATCGATATTTTCAAAACCTGCTTCATGTAGAATGTAGAGAATCATTCGCTCTATCTGATGCACTAAAAAGAAAAATAAATGAAGCAACTTTTCTATTGTTGATTTTTGTTTTTAAGCTTCAATTTTGCTCTCCCATCTGTGTTAGGTGTTTGACAGTTTCTTTAAAAGACGATATTTTTCGACAAATCTGGTTAAAGACTGCTTCATTAGGTGCAGTTTTTCATGCTCTTTCTTGTAGTGTGCTTTTTAATGGCTTTGGGTTTAGCTTTTTGCTTGAAAATCCCGATCTTTCTAAGTTCTGACCTTACACACCCTGCAACTCGACTTTTGAAATAAAATTTCATAATTTTTCAAAAAACTATTCATCAGTGGATAGCTTACATTTTTTTGCATCGATTAATCTAGTTTTGAAAAAAAAGAGCCCCTAATCTTGAAGAAAAAATCTTAGAAATGTTCGGTGGTCTTATAATTTTGATCAGGCAAAAATGACGACTTTTTTTTCGAAATCTTCTTTTTGCATGAATTATGGGACACTTGAACCTCTTTTTAGTATATTTTGAGAGAGCAAATCTAAATCTAAATTTGAGAATGAATTACAGAAGAATATGTTCTTTAGAGAGAGAGACACAAGAGGAGAATACTGATCTAGTCGACTGGTCTTATAATTTTGAGCACTACTGTAGAAGTACGTTTGATCTTATTTTTGTAGAGAATTTGACGGCACCTCTTTTGAAAAAAGAATCAGCTCTAAAGGTCAAAAAGAAAAAAAAAATATAGCCAAAATACTGAGACCGCCATTTTTTATGACCCATCCGATATACACAGAAAATATCGTAACACAAATCCATTTGATGAAACAACTTTTACAATAAAAAATTCAAATTCATATTATTTTCCTTTACTCACACTCTTTAAAATAATAATAAACATTTTTCTCTAAGCTTCAAAAATCTACATCTTCATTCTCAAGAATGTTCATTTATGATCTACGAATCATTAGAATAGATTCCCTCTATATATTGAAGTTAAACCGTCTGATGAGAATCTTGAGCAAGGTCGAAATCACGATGATGGTGTGCTTTAATAACTCAGACCCTCAAAGGTCTAGGACAGTTGGCTGCACGAACAGTTGGTCACTCGGACACTTGGTCGCTCTACAGTAATTATGCATTCAATGGTATAAAAAACACCGAAAAAAAAAGCTTTCAGCGTAATCCCTACGGGATTAAAATGTGAAACACGATATAACTGTTTTCGTTGTCGGCGACAGACTGTGACGCTACTTTTGACTGTCGGTCACGGTCTGTGACACTGCCTTTGGATGTCGGTCACGGTCTGTAATGCTAATTTTGCCTGTCGGTCACGGTCTGTAATGCTAATCTTGCCTGTCTGTCACAGTCTGTGACGCTGCCTTTGGCTGTCGGTCACGGTCTGTGGTAGTCTTCTATTATCAAAATGTACTCGGTGACCTTTGATCCGGCTGATCACGACCTGTGATGATCTTCTCCCATCAATATGTACTCGATAACCTTTTACCCCGTCGGTCACGGTCTGTGATGCTAATCTTGCCTGTCGGTCACTGTCTGTGATGCTAATCTTGCCTGTCGGTCACGGTCTGTGATGCTAATCTTGCCTGTCGGTCACGGTCTGTGATGCTAATCTTGCCTGTCGGTCACGGTCTGTGATGCTAATCTTGCCTGTCGGTCACGGTCTGTGATGCTAATCTTGCCTGTCGGTCACGGTCTGTGATGCTA